>JAFMTC010000385.1:279651-307864 GCA_018845635.1 Nicrophorus orbicollis
ATTTCGCTCGTCTTTTGGGTCCTTTTTTGTCGTCTCTGATTAATTACACGCACGTCGTCCCACCGATTGGGTCGGGGGCGGAAGGGCCCCAGTCTCTCCGTCTCCCGTCTCCTAAGCAGATGTGCAGATGTAATTTCCTGCTACTGTTGTTAACCATTACAGAACCAGTTCCTTCCTATTACGTTTTCAAATTGGAGTCAAATTGACTCTCGCTCACACAAAACTCGCCGTAATAAATTTAATTCCTTTCGATCTGGTCGGACGACACCCTTTTCACTCCTCCCTTCGACCCTATTTTTATCTCTCTCCGTTTGGACCGCTCTCACCGCATTCGCATTTTGTTTCATCCCAGTTTCCCTTAACAATCAAATTATTTTTAACCGTTTTCGACCCACTTAATTTAACAGCATTTTTATTTTGTTCAATTTAACTTAAAATTATTTTAATTAATTTATTTACTGTTCTTTCAAATTATTTTTTTTAGTGAAATGTATTACTTCTCAATTCCCTATTGTATACAAATATATACAATTTACTAAATAAAAAGGATGCTGGAGAACTAATAATTTGTTTTAGTTACAAAAATAAGACTTATTGCAATAGCGACAGATAAAAAATAAATGTTACATCTGTTACAAATGGCTACTGACTGCAGAGTTTCCGCCTTTATGGAAATATTCAGACAAGAAAAATTGAAATATGTTAAATAATTTGTTTAAATAAACTCTTGACAGCTGTTTTTTATTTTTTTTATTATTAAATATAGTTATTGATAGCACATTAGAACAAAAGGCTATTGACCTTTTGGTCTTTCTGCAATATGATTATTATAGTATGAATATCTTGTCTATAACAAAATTAAATATATTGTTTCAACAATATTTACAACATTGAGAAATGAATAATTAGCAACAGTTTATTTATTCAATAATAATATAAAAAATACATTCGATATATAATATTTGATTGTGATATATTTTAATTATACATTTTTATTTTGATCAATTAAAGTAAATTATTTCATTTAATGAAATTAGTGTTACATTTATTTGCTTGCTATTAAATAGTAAATGTTTAAAGTAATTTTCGTTAGCTTTAAATTAAATTTTGAAGAATTTGAAATGTAATCTATTAACCCATTAACATAAATTTTCATTATGTAGTTTTAAATTTAATTATATTTTAAATAAATGCTAATGCAGCTAAAAGCATTCCGTTCTAAACTTTACACATGATAAGAAAACACACACAAAAAAAGAGAAGAGTAAGTTCTGAAAGTTTCCAAGCGACCCATAGAAATTAAAGCTTACTGTTTATATGCAGTTCCCGTTCCGTTAGGTGGTGATAATTAGGAAAATGAGGTGGACAAATCTGCCGTAAAGATGTGAACGTGGAAATGGAAGCACACTTAATGGAGAGAGAGAGAGAGAGAGGAAGAGTGTGGATGGAAGTAGATTCTGCATTTAGAAAACTGCAGTTGGTTGGGAAAAAGTCGGTCGATTCTGTGTCTCTCAGCACCATATTCACACATACACCCTACCTACTTAGAGTTTATTAGCTACGGACGACATTTTTAGAGCGCACTCTAAATGCGAGGAGCCACAGTATTGCATTTAATAATTAAAAGAAGTCTCGAACGTATTCAAATTAATTCGTGTTAAAATGTTTGAAATGGAAAGATGTAATTTGGTGAGTGATGTGTGGCCGTGGGGTGGAATGCTAATGCGAAGATAGCGAGATTTTCGGGGCCGCTGCGAGGGGAGATTGGATTGATCAAATCACTTGGACACGCGGTCCGCGCCTATGAATAAATGCGGATCATACGATCCATCAATCCAAAACACAAATAAAAGTTTGACAAACACAGCGGAAAACTAGCGTAGGGGAAAATGTTTATCTTCTAAAATGTGAAATTGAATATTGTTATTTTTTTCATTTTATCATATTTATAATAATAATTGTATAGATAAACAACATCATTTCTGTCACACTCAAGTATAAATACGTAAAATTGGAGATGATAGCCCTTTGGTTATAATTGTGGCCAAAAAATAAGTAAAATAATATGTAAAGAACTTTTCAGTCTATTACAGGGAAATACTGCTCATTGTTGTGTTCAATACAATACCCAACATTTAAGACTATATAACTGAATATGAAAACAGGAAAGTAGTTTATATTGAAGTCATACAACAATAAAAATCGAGACATTCGGAGTTTTCAATAGATTTTGTTTTTGAAAATACAATTCGGGAATATATGGAATAATAACATAAGTAATATATTATGTACAACACAATAACTATAAATAACATACACAAGTATTATATTATATATCATTTACAACTTTTATACTGAATAAAAACAGAATAAAAAGAAATTTAAATATATTTTGTTTATGGAAAAATTGGGAGATGTTATGCCAAAATGTACAGTTACCTTTGGGTTATGAGCTGGTAGTCAAGAAAATAACTAATCAATAAAGTGTAGGTAAGAACTAAATTAGGATTTTAAAGATATCTACTCTGTCTTAATTATCGACAGTCAGTGTACATAGGTAAGACTTGAAAATTTTCTTCGTATTAGTAATAAGATTCAGTTTTATCCAAACTTGATTTATTCACATGCAACATATGTTGGAAAATGCGATAAATCTTCAACAGTATTTCCTAAAAGAATTACTTTAGATTACTAGTAATTAAGAACTGGCATAATTATTGTTTAAAATCTCAGAATGATTCATTGGCTGGATCACAAAAAAAGACTAGGTCATATATTTCGAGCTTGACACACTTGATCTAAACTATACTTTTATATTTCCTTATAATTCGATGAGCCCGGTGTATTAAGAAATAAATTGAGATATATATTTTACCTATCAAAAAATGGGAAGTGTAGTGCCAAAAGATTTAACTGACTATACATTTAGTTTACAGCCCTGTACGAAATATTTTTTATATTCAAAACATGTGTTAAGTTGTTATTTTTTAATAGGAATATTTTTTTATACAAAAATTGATCTAATATTATGTAACATTTGTTGAAAAGCTAATGCAATATATTTATTTTGAGATAAATTAAGGTAAAAAAGTATCACATTTCCCCCAGTTTCAATTTCAATTTACTTATGGTCCAACTATTTGAAGACACAAAAAAGCGATTGAAATTGAAAGTAATTCTAGGGACTATATAGATTTATTGTGTAAGTAACAGCAGCAGTTGTAGGATAGCCCACGCCACTCGAAAGACAAGTGAAAATCCCCGAGACGCGCAAGAATATTGAGGGAATTCACGTGTCTGCGTAGTATTGTTTCGGATCGGAGCATTTCCACTTCAATATTTTTTCCCGGGCTTTACACACCATCAAACACGCATCCACTTCCATCTCCAAATAAATGTTAAGTAATCCTTTTCAATTACCACAGAAACCCTTCAAACGAATACTCAATTTTCTGCTCATGCTCAAAACTATAACACATCCTAATTGGAAGATAAATTGAAGTTTACTTAGTTTTTTTTAAATTTATTTTACTATTGGTATTCGTTTTTTTTTATTTAATGAAGTGAAGTTTTGAACGGAAATTCTCATTCGCTAAATATCGAGAAGTTGAACGAACATAATTAAATTAATTCATGTCCGATGTGAAAAGAACTGCGCCTATATTTGTGCCATTCGATATGAGATGGAAAAGTTTTTAATACAACTTCGAGATCCTTTTGATGCTTCCATTCGACGTCGGTGGAAATATGCATATTTTCCAATCTGCCGCTTTAATTATGCCCACTACCTTCTTTACAATTTGGCAGGAAAAAAGAAGAGGGAAAAGTTTCGCCAAAATATGTACAGAGTATATCTGAAAATCAACGTTTCTTTCTTTTCATCCATTATATAAATGAAATATAAATGTATACGGACTTTCTTACAATTCAATTAACTTTTAAAAACTAATAAATGTTAAAAATTTACAACAATATTTATTTACTTTTGTAATTTATAAATTGATAGAAAGAAATGAATAATAGTAAATATGTTATATTCAACTTCATAAAGCATGAAATTTGTAACTAAATATATTTGTAAACAACATTAAAATGTATTTTACTATAAACAATATTAAGTGAACACTATTGTAAGATAACTTTGTTTCAAAATTTTTTTTTTCCGAGAAGAGGAAAACCTTCCAAAGGGACCACGGTGGATTCGTGATACTGTGGTATTTTTACCCACTAAAAACCTCTCCTCTTCTTCATCAGCATCCAGGTCCTGTTAAATGTTATTACTCTGAAATGTTGATTGTCTTACCTGTTAGTCCTGTTCAGTATTGGCTTCCACTGCCATTTTCTTCATTAGCTCTCTCCATCCTCCGCTGGTCTTCTTCCTTGGTAGAGAGTATGTCGAACGCATAGCCTGTTATTATTTGCCAGCTGTCACCGCTCTTAAGCATTTCGCTGACCAAGTTGCATGGCGTTAGAACTGCCCCGAGACTTGCTTCAGTTACGTGCTTCTTTGCAGCCCATCTGCGGCAGCTGAATAACGTGTGCTCCGGGCTATCATTCTCCTCGCAGTACCAGCACTTTTCATCTTCCTTCTTCTGTATGAAATGCAGGTACTTTCCGAAACATCCATGCCCAGAAAGCGTCTGAGTCAGATGGAAGGATGTTTCTCCATGCTTTCGATTTATCCAGGGGTCAATTACAGGGATGAGTCTTCTGGTCCAGGCTCATTTCTCTGAGTTTTGCCATTTCTCCTGCCATCTTAGCATTAGTCTTTCTCTTGCTTCGGTTTTGCTGAGCCCCGACATTCTGTCTTTTCTTTCTGTTGCAAGCAGCTCTATAGGTGGTACTCCAGCTATTACTTGCACAGCATCTCTGGAGATTGTTCTGTATGCACTGCATATCCTGATGGCACCTTTTCATTGGACCGTTTCAAACATCTTCCTGTAGCTTTTTACCGTCATTTCAAATTTTCTATTAGTTCCTTATAACGTGTATAAAGGCTATGGATCCTTAAATATATTGTTTGCCTTTAGAATATTGGGAGATGTTGTGCCAAAATTTGACTTCGGTGATTAATATATTTAATCCTTTTGTTACTAATTATACAAGAATATTGCTGACACCACGTTACATTTTCTTTTTGAAAGTTGAATGATTTTTTGAGTGTGCCACTAGTGAGATCTTTGAATTGAAAGAAATGTGTCAGGTATATTAAGGTGTTAAGAGTGTATGTGCGGCTTTTGTAGCGCTCAGCGTCATAATTCAGAGAAACTCGGAGAAGAAAGATATATAGAAAAAAAGAAGTTGAGTGACAGTGTCGCGACCTGTATGTATTATTCGTAAAATGTTTTTCATATTCAAATGAGTGCGGATAGAAAACTCAGTCGAGAAAGAGAAAGAATGAGAGTGAGAGAGAAAATGAGGAGGAGGACAGGACTCGGGACGTTTTACAAAACGAGTTTCACTTTTTCATAAGTTTAACGCACGCAGGAAACGAATGCAATATATCAAGTTCCCTACTGTTTCTTGTTTTTTTTTTTTATTTTTTGGTGTATGTGTTTTTTTTTCGTCCTCACTTCGTTTCATCCTTTTTGTTTTCAGCCCTTTTATACGTTTATTTTTATACTCTTGTCCTTGGAGACAGTAGCAATGGGAAATATAAAGTTTTTTTATTTATATCAATTTCAAAAGTTCTTTTTATGTATTATATAATAATTTATGTTATATAATCATCGGAATAGAAAAATTTCCTTATTAAATCTTAACTTGACTTCACTTTTTTTTATCTAAATCTTTCAAAAAAACAATTAATGATATCATAAAAATTATTAATTATAATATTTATTGTAACAATAAAACTTAATACAAAATAAACAAGGAAATATAAAAGTCTATTGCTGCAAGGGGCTATTGACCATACGTTTTTCTGGCCTTAAATAATTATTGAATGTTTCTGTTGTGTCGACGTTGAATGATTTATTAATACGTACAATCGAATTTTCAAATTTCAAATGAAATCTATACTTCTTAAAGACTTAGTATTATTCCAAGTAGGTAGATTCTACGACCTAGTGAGGGTCTACTTCATTTGCCCGTCAATTATTTGCCCGGCGCTCATTTGCCCGACATAAAAAAGTAAAATGTATCTAGAGTAATTCCTTCAAAGGTCATACTGTCATATTTCAAATATACTACTCTAAAACAGACCGAAGAAGTTTGAGCTATGTTTACAATCTTCAAGAAGTCTCCAAATATGTAGGAGAAGGGGCTATTTAAGCAAGCTATCTGCATGTTGAGAATAATATTGAAAATGAGGATTGATTAATTTGAATATAGCTGTATGTTTAAGAGACACAGCGTACAGTGTTGTCACTGTTTACCAATATCCTTAATCTAAGAAAATGTTCGCGATAAATAATGTCGGGATTTTGGTGTAGTCGGGATAACGGATGTCGGGAATTTGATACAGTCTGGCTAATTGATGTCGGACGAATGAGCGTCGGGCAAATGATTGACGGGAAGTCTAATGTCGGGACAATGAACGGGACCGTTCTAATTTATATAAATGATTATAGAAGTGTTGTATGCATGGTCAACACGTGGCGTGTGTGATATCATATGTTTCTCATTATCAAACTCAAAAGTACTGAAAAAATGAAATCGCTGTTACAAGTTTAAGTGTCCATTACTTGAAATCAAAATACTGCAATCATTTTATTACATATCCACTCAATGTACTATAATTTATTTTAAATTGAATTGCTACGTGGCAAATGGGAATGTTATCAAATTTATCTCTTCGACAATTAAACATTTTTAACCTCAAAAAAATAATACAAATATAAGCTAATATTATAATATTATTATTATTACAAAATCAAAAGCAATGATCAAAATACATACATCTCTGTACATACAACTTATACAAGCAATGAACTTAGTGAGAACCAACGTTGGTCTTCCCTACATACTTATTATCTTTGTCATTTGTCCGAACCAACTTATGAATATCCATTCGAATAAACAATTTTGTTATTTCGATCAGTTGTTGTTTTAGTGTTGCTAAAATAAGTTCTTAACCTTTTTCGGGTGCTAACATGACTTTTTTTAAAATTTTACTTGAATCATTCCACATTTATAAGAAAATAAAGTCAGGACATATTTATCATATTTCGTTTCAATACCTTTTTATGCGTATATCCTTAATTGTCTGAACCAACGTACACATATTCACACGAAATATCTGATATTTTGAAATAGTTAGTAATCTAATTATTAAGAATTAATTAATAATAAAATATATATATTATTTATTATGTATTAATTGTGCAATTATTTTTCTTGAAAAAATTTCATGCAATTTTTCAATTATTTTATAAAAGAAATAAGTAGGATTAAAAAGAACGCCGAGCTGCGGTTCACCCTTTTATTTCATTATTTATTTTTTAAATAAGCTCTGCGGTTCCTGCAATATTTTTTTATATCATTGGACGACTGCGAGGGTGGATTTAATTCAAATGTCACGTCGCCAACTCGGATGGCCCCGGATATTACACGGAAAGTGGCGCCAGCACTTGTCAAAATTGGATAAATGCCCTTTAATTTCCTACCCAAAAATAAACTGCTAAGTCCGCCGTTCGGATTAAATCGCATCTCACTATCTCTCTCCGTTTCTCTCATTTACTGTATGGCTCTTTCTCTGTTTCTCTTTCTCAACTACTGAAGCAGCGATACAGTAAGCGAAGTGATAGCAAACTATAATTGAGTCCGACGTGTATCTCTCTAATCTATTTTGGTAAAGCGAGTAGAAAGAGGGTATAAATGTACAGGGGGTGCGTTGCGAAGGGTTACGAATTATTTAGACGTAGAAATATTAATAGCAAAAGGCAACTGGGATTTACGAACCGTGGCTTAAAGGACATTTTATTCGATTTAAGATATAATCCAATTATAATGCCTTATTTCTATGCAATGTTAATGTTTCATATACACTTATCAAAATAAATTTTCAACAGAAATTTTACCCAAGTAATAAATGTATATTTTGTAACTAAATCCAATAAAAAATATATACTATTGTTTAAATATTGTTACAAAATCTATCCATATTTTCATGAATATAATTATTTTAAGAATAATTAAAGCTTTTTTCGAAAAAAAAAGATTAAATACTTTGAATGTTATTAGACAAAAAAATCACTGAAAATTGCTAAAAACGAATATTTTTAAGTAAATTCTGTTAACCACCATAAATCCATACCTTATTATAACATTTTATTTCACCTTGTAGAAGTTAACTTGATATAATTAAACTTTTTTTTGCTCAAGAAAAGCTTTTATTTTTTTATGAAGGACGATTCTATATCTCTAAAAACAATTTTTTGTTTAATAAAGTAATTCATAAACAAATTTTATACAAAATGTAGCTAGAAGTAGTACAAAAAGTAAATGATATTGAAGAAATTTGTATTAAAGTTTTCTTGATGTTTCGATCAATAAGTTTCGTTTAATATGATGTTTTTGTTCGTAAAATATTTAGAAAAACTACCTATCAATGAAGAGGTAGTTAACGTAAGTTCCTTCCAAAAAAATGCTAACAGTAAAAGATTTGAAAATGGGTTTATATGAAATGGAAAATGTTTCAATTTCTTATAATTATTATGATATTGATTAAAGAATAACTTTAGTTATTGTTAAGTAAATGCTGTTTAATTCAATGAATCCATTCATTTTACTTTGTATACACTTATCAAAATAAATTTTCAAGAGAACTTTTACCCAAGTAATATATGTATATTTCGTAAGTAAATCAAATAATAAATATATATATATTTCATTGTTAAAATATTGTTACAAACTGTATCCATGTTTTCATGAATATAATTATTACAAACATATTTAAATATTTTTCGAAGAATTGAAGACTGAATGTTATTAGATATATAAATAACTAAAAATTGCTTAAAACGAATTTGGTGCAAAATATAGCTAGAAATGAAGTTTTCCTCATGTTTCAATCAATAAGTTTCGATGAATATGATGTTTTTGTCAGTGAAATATTTAGAAAATATTTGTATCAATAAAGAGGAGGTTGACGAATTAAGTTCCATCCGAAAAAAGCTATTAGCCAAAGATTTGAAAATGGACATAATTTAATTGAAAATGCTTCAATTTCTTATAGCTATAATGATATTGAATTAAGTATAAGTTAGATTCTTTGTTAAATTCTGTTAACTACAATAAATACATACCTTTACGTTCCTATTATACATTTTATTTCACGACGTAAGTAACAGTTGACTTGATGTAATTTAACGTTTTTTAAAAAAAATGTTTCTCATTTTTATTATGAAGAACGTTTCTTCAATCTTTAAAAACGAACTTTTGCTTAATACAGTTATTCATAAACGAATTTGATGCAAAATAAAGCTAGATATAGTATAAAATGATATTGACATTGAAGAAATTAAAGTTTTCTTGATGTTTCAATGAATAAGTTTCGTTTAATATGTTGTTTTTGTTAGTCAATTATTTAGAAAAACTATCTATCAATGAAGAAGAAGTTAATCAATTAAGTTGATTTCAAAAAAAGCTATAATGAAAGATTTAACAATGGACATAAATGAAATTTAAAATATTTCAATTTCTCATAGCTTTTATGATATTGATTTAAGAATAACTTAAGTTATTATTAAGTAAATTCTGTTTACTTTAATGAATCCACAACTTTACGTTCAATATTATAACATTTTATTTCACTTTGTATGTTTTTTACCTTTTTTTCTTTGAAAAAAAGCTTTCCATTTTCTTTACGAAGGACTATTCTTTATCTTTAGAAACTAAATTTTACTTAATTTACTTCATACTTCATTAAAAAATCGTAGTATAACTATTGCCATAAATATATAATAGAAATGTCTAACATAGAAAATAATTTGTATTGAATATAATATGCTTTTGTAGTTTCATTATGATATTTTGTCCCAGATATATCAAATTACAATACACCGATAGCCAATGCTTTTGTCAGATATTGCAAAGAAAACCTGTTTGCCCAAATTCACCAAATGTGAATCAATAAACCTCAAAGTGTCCCGTTTGTGGGACACCGGGTGTATGCATGTATGTACATAGGGTCGAGCCAGAGGGTATCAAAAGGAGGCGATCTATTGATTCTGCCATTCGGGTGGCACGTGAGTACTCCAGACGAAATTTCCTCAGGCCAATAAACAAGAGAAAATAACAACATTCTGCGAAGCAAATAAAAATATATATATGAGCAGGGGGCGAACGCGTTTTAATTAATTCCACTAAAACAAGAGGGAAAAATGCTCGGAATGAAACAAAATACATACAATTCAAGGGAAGAAGTAAAATACATAACATCAAAGTTTGCTTTGCTTTACTTTGTATCCTCCGGTGTTTATACTTCTGTAGCTTTACAATCTTGGACTTTCCACCTAAAAAAAAAGCAACTACTCTACTTTGTACTTTCAGTGAAATGTTTTTTTTTATATGATATTCTGTACACGCGGATGGATATGTTTAGTATCGATGGACGCAGATTCGTGTAGTTTATAAGCTTATGGTTTGGAGCGTATGCAGCGCATGGGTTTTAGCCGCAAATGCCTCGTAAAAAGGGGGGAAACATTAGAATGCTTCGGAGCTTCCAGGGAGTAAAAAAAATATATGGAGCATTTCTGGCATTCCCCCCATTCGCGTTATAAAGTGGATATAAAACCGCGGCATTATTTCTTCTTCTACTTTTTTTTCCTATGGTATTTTAACATGTCTACTTCGTGAGCGTTGCTTAAAAGTTTACGCGTAAAATACCGTTCCTCGTGTGCAACCTTCACAGAACAAAAGAAAAGAAAAATATAGATAAATACTTAAGAAGTAATATTTTTACTTAGAATATTGTGCATAACAATATTGAAAATGTCCATTTTAGTGTTATGTTTTTATACTTTGTAAAGTTGCTAGAATAAAACAGAAAACATACTTTTATAAACCTTGTTTATATTTGAACATAATGTTAAGACTAAATTTTAAAAATAATAAATTGTCATTCGTAATTGGATATACTATTAGATCTATATTTTGTATCTTTAATATAAATGTTACTTAAAATAATTAGTGAAAATTGTATGGAAAAAATCGAATTTGTATTATTTAGAGATTTACTAGGATAATTGTTCAAAACAAAAAGTATATGAGATGAATTACAATTTTCATTCTCATTAAGTTTTCATTATTACATGATAATATTGCATGAATAGATCTGAAGTTTGTAAATGAAATGATAGAATAAATGATGTAAAATCAATACTACATTTGTTCAACAAATCTTATTGAAGTAATTTATTATAACTCTTAATTACTTATTACTAACGACTATAAATGAATTAGAATGCTTTTTTCTATAACATCCAAATAAATATAAAACATACATAATACTTATAATTAAATAAGTAAAAATCGATCGTTATAAAGATATTTTTTCAATTACCATCGTTTTCTTTTATTGGCCACAACACAGGTATATTCATTAACTGACTATTTTGTATATAGCTATTTCACATTTCAATTATATATTCATAAGTTTTAATCTATGTAAATTTCTCTATCTTCTAAATCTAATTGTTAATTGTACTTCTGTTATTGATTAAAGTACTGAAATTTGTTCATTAGCAAAATGAACAAACAACAGTCATGAATTATATCAAATAATTAATATCATTGTTATTATTTCTGTACAAAATTTATAACTGTATTTCGATTGGAAATCCGAGTACGTTAGAAGTTGCAATCGATGCAGCAATAGCAAATAATCACCACTGAAACTGAAATTAATTAAATTCACGTTCCGCTTAAACTATTTAAATATAAATAGCGCGTTTTGGGGGCATGCAGTTCATTTAGTGCACGCTGCAATTCAAAGCGGCATTCATTCTTTGCGGCGTTTCGTGCCGACTACGAGCTTTGAGCGAATTACTGTTACAAACTGTACATCCTCGCAACAATCCCAACTATTTGCTGATCGTATTTAAACCAAGAAATAACTGTAATTTCGTTTGAGGATTTAAATTAAAGATAGAGTTGTGTTGTGCAATATGTAGTTATTAATTAAAACGAATATAAAATAAATAAAATATACGGTAATCATCAATTACCTGAAACATATTTTACTTAATGATTGTATAATTTATTTAATTATTATTGTTATTGGAATAGTTATACTAATAATTGCCATTTTTGCTCAAATTTTATTATTTATCTATATAAGTAATTAAATCAGATCAGAAATATATTTATTTTTAAAGATTTTAAAATAATATTTATTCATTCAAAATATTGAAGTTTTTTCTTTTATAAAAACTTGCTTTTAAACGTAACTAAGAAATATTAAATAAAAAATAAACATTGGATAAAATTCTGAATACTGTATAATGTCTACAAATTATATAAATTATAATCTTTCTTCTAATTAATAAAAATATATTATTGCTTACTCTAAAAGTATGTAACTTGAAAATCTATTAAAAAATAGTTTGATTAAAACTCAATTGATTCAATTTCGAACAATGTCTGGAATGTCTCTTGTTAGTTGTACCTAATTTGCACTTCTATTGAAGTTCAAACAATAAAGAGATCACACAACAAAAACTGTCTTATTTTTTAATGATTGGACAACAAAGTCATTAACAAATTGCAGAATGGCTTAATTTTTGAGGAGCTAACACTACTGATAATAGGAAGTATCCTTGTCTTAACTGAATGATTGGGTTAACCAATTTGGGGAATATGTAGCCTTTGGATTCTTTAATCAATCACCTATTGCAATTGTTACTCCACTTTTTAATTAATTGCTTATTTAATATGTATAATAATAACATATATATCAACAGATAACAAAGGGAGAGAAAAAAGATATATTTATGCAACAATAACAATTAAACACATCTAAAAAGTAACTGTTTCAAATGGTTGTCGACCGCTCTTAATATGTATATTAATTATCTTAAGTAATTAGTGCATAATTATATATTATACAATAAGTATATTAATTATGTTTTAATTATTTATAAAAGGAAGTTCTACCATAACGAGCTAGAATACTGCGAAAGCTCGTTCGTATTAAGAGCTTTAATTTCCATTAATTTTTATTTCTCCAGTTATGGAGTTCCAAATGATGTAATTTCCTATTCGAATTAGCATGGAGTACAGTCGTATATGTTAATTATCTATCTACGAATCTTTATTATTATATAACATTATGGAACTTGAAGTAATTCAGTGTGTAAATCTGTTTAAATAAAATTTTAAAAAAGGTAATTACAATTATCATTTTAAAATGATAATATCATACAAATGTTTAGGTAAAAGGCAGAAATAAAGTTATTAGCATGTTTTTATTCACAATTACAAATTTTGTATATTATACATTTCTAGAAAAATATAGTAAATAATAACTATAATGGAAAAGAAACAAAACAAACATATAGCGCTTAACGATCTTTTACGTATTATAATTTAATTATACGATAATGTGAAATTTATTGCAACAACTACATGAAAATAATGCAAATTCATAGAAAAGAAAGAAAAAATACATTTATTCCCATCGCTGTAAAGGGCTATAGACCATAGGTCTTTCTCCCCGGAAAATGAAACTAATAAGTAAAATGTTCTCGTGAAGAGTTCGATTGGAAAATCGACCTACGACCCCCAAAACACAACACCGGAAAATAAGTCGAGATTGGAAAGACAGGAACAAAGTTGTCTAAACAGCAAGGCTATGCGTTCCAAGATGGGTAAAATATTAGTTTATTCATATATCAGTTCGTTACAAGGGTTGTGTATTAGATTGTCCGGGTTTCTAAGCATGGTGATCGACGCGGAGCCACCACAAGACGTTCAAGTGCAGGTCTCAAAAAGGTCACACATTAAATTGATGCATAATCAAAGAGTGAATAACAGATCATATTATTTATTGATGATTGAGTTCTAATATCCAAGCAGAACCCTAAAAAGCAAAGTTATTGCCTTCATCTTGCACTTAATTATATTTGTGTATAGATTAAAACAAAGCATAAGGTCAAACATAACACCGAGATATTCCACCGAGACAGAGAGACCAATAGGGCAACCCTGTTGGTAACAACAGGAAGGCTTAATTCGTTGTTATGAAATAAAGTAATAACAACTACAGCAATCAACACAAGAAGAAATACAAAATATCAATAAAAAATAAATTGTTGCATGAGGCTTATTTATTATTATTTATATTTGTAATATATCTGCTTTATTTATTGTATTATCAAAATATTATAAAATTACTGTACTTGTACTAAATGTATAAAAAAGAAACGACAGATTATAGCTCTTCCTAATGAGTTATTAATAATAAAATTTAAAATATATGATTAAATTGTTTATAAAAGGAAATTGTTAAATTGTGTTTCCATAATTTCTGACATAAATGTGAGTGAGATTTATCAACAACTATTGATTCAGTCTAATTGCAGATGGTACCTGCGATTTGTACATTGTATTTAATGTTCCATTAAACGAACAGTGCGGATGCAGCATAATGTGGGGAAGTTTATATGATTGTGCTGGAAAACAGCTAAAACTCGTTCGGATTAAGAGCTTCAATTTCCATTAGTAGTTTTTTTTTCTGCTGTTCAAGTTATGAAGTCCTAAATGGTATAATTTCCTTTGAGATTAGCGAGGACCGGGAAGGAAGGAAGCCGTAGCACTTCTCCACATATTTTTTTATTGCATCCGGCGCGTCCCAAACTATCATTAAGGGATGATCAATCAACGTCTATATATAATCCATTGTTTAAGAGGACACAATTCAGGCTTTTTCGTTTCGCCGAGAACCCATTTCCACGGCAAATTACTTTGTCTCTGATTTCTCTCCCGTATTCTTTTTCCATCCACCCTCATCTCTCTTTCCCCGTTCCATTTCCACATCAGCGTTCCCCTTTCGTTAACTGCGTTCCCTTTCCATCTGAATATGGCAAATAAAATTAATATAAAAAAAGGAGGGGATATAATTGTCTCTCGTCGCTTTCGCACGGCGTTTTCATTAAGTTCTGCCCGAACAGGAGAGTGGATGTGTGTGTGCTTCGAAGACTTGCGAGATGAAGAGAGACGCAGAGAGATTCCTCTCATATTTGCTCTCGGGTCTTGTAATTGCCTTCGTTCCGTCTAAAACACATCAATATACGCAAACTTAAACAGTCCATTATGAGGACTAAGAGGAATAGGAGGAGGAGGATGAGAAGGACCGTGTATTTGTATTGACTGGGGGGACTTCTGATTCCTCCTAATGATGCAACTCTCTCCTAAGACATCCCTGAGGAGGTGCGCCTCGGATAAATTTCCCCCGTCGGCTGTCCCATATAAAAATTTTTCACCCTCCAGACTCGCAACTTTCATTGTTTCTGTTGCATCATTTCACTTTTTTTTGTTTGTTTGTATGTTGTTATTTCGCTCCTCGCAGCGTTCGCATCATAATCTTGAATATTGTTATGAAGGTGTGAAAAACGGGGACAGTTAATAATCCCACCCTCCCGAGATTTATTACGTGAACGGGCGGAGGGTGACCACCCTTTTAGCCACTAAATTGGCTTACCCTCTCGGCTCTAAACGGCGCCGCTCGTTTAACAAATCTATCAGATTATGTTCGGAATGAATTAGAGACACCCCAACGAAAGAAACAATAGATTATGGTAATACCGATGCTATCTTCTGCTACCCATTTACTCATCTCACTTCTTTTTTTATTGCAACCCTCTCTTATATTTTTTTACTCGTTTCAATTAAAGTGGGAAGCGTAACAGGTCTCAGAAAGTAATTAAAACTTCATATTTAATCACATTGAAAAAATATACAGGCTTATATCTGGTCCCCAAAAAATATGGCTCTGCTTTTAAATTGGACTTTAGGGTGCAATTAAAAAAAAACTTTTATTTCACTTAAAAATGTAATGGAAGCAAATTGATTTGATTAATAAATTATATTAAAATGTTAAATCTTAGAATTAGTTTCTATTACTAACTAGTTTATTTTACTTGTGACTGTAATTACAATAAATATTAATAATATCTTCAAAAACTGACTTAGTATAATTTATTGTATATAATGGATTTACAAGGACTATAGATAAAAATGTAAGAGCTAATAATAATATTTATTGCTACAACAAATACCAAAAACTAAATAGTCAATACAATAGTAATAAATGAAACCAAATAATAATAATAATATATAATGCTACTGTTGCAAAGGGTTAGAAATCATAGGTCTTTTTGTCCTCTAATACTTTTTTCAGCTAATTATTAATAATTATATTTATATAATATATTATGCAAATACATCAACAAAAAAAATGGATCAAGTGATACTAAGTGTTACTAACCATAGGTATTTCCAGTCTGCTTCATTTATTATGTGTAATATTGAATTATTATTCGGATTTTGGGCAGAAAAACATATGATCTATAGTCCTTTACAGCAAAAGCTTTATATATTTTCTTTGTGTTACTATTAAATTCAGTTTATAATTTTCTTGTATTTTTTGTTACAATGCTATTATTATTACAAATTATTTTGTATATCAAATGAATTATCAATATTATGTTTTTTAAAACATATATTTAATATTATTGTGCATTTCAAAATATTATATCTAAATTAAAATTTGAAAATTTTCTTAATTTTTATTTACATAACATTAATAAAAGATTTCAAATCTTGAAATTATTAATCAATTAATGGTAATTCTTATATAGTTTAAATAAAACGCGATATTTTTCAGAGAAATCATGAATTTCAAGAAACAATTATATTATTTAAAATTTTGTAATCTTTGATTGGAACTTACTAAATAAAATAACTTAAAAAAAGATTTATTAACTTATGAATTACAGAACTCATTGTTATATAATTGTAAGAGCTTTATAGTTGAAAAATGAAACATGAATTCACAGTGACTCTCTTATTTTGAATAATAATATTCTTTTTTGGAAGTTTTTGCAATATACTGAGAAATATTTTTCAAACTAAATTTACAAGTAACTCCTCGGTTTCAGCTTTGAATTTCTCTTTGTAAGTTGAATGTGGTATTAAAATGTACCTTAGTATTTGAAATTAATTTATAATTTACAATTGATACATATAATTGATAGCAACAATTGATACAACTTAGTTTTTTTAAAACTATTTAAGCTATTTTTTACCATAGTTTCGCCATTTCCATTACTTCTTTAACGAATGCGAATCTAATATTTATCAACATCTATAAAAAATAGAATTCAATACAATAGAAATGAAGAAAAGGCTAGGTAAATACAATAATGACAAATAAAGTAATGAGTAAAATAACAAATTTTGAGCGTTTTTCGTTAGAAGGCCCAAGTGAATTTTGTCATTCTATACTGCGACATAACGTTTTAAAAACAGTAATTGACAGTTTTATGTTTAGTTAATCCAGTTGTATCTGTTATTAAGGTTTAAATACACAATTACTTATGCTTTAAGAACCAAAAAATAAATTTTACGTCGATTCTAGACAGAAAAATTGTTTTAGTTTTTGTAAATTCGGTTTTCGAACAGTCTTTAGAAACAAATTATATTTAATAGGCTAATTACTACTAGTAGAAAAATGGTGAATGCCCTATAAAAAAAACCTATTATTATTAGCTATAGTTGTATAAAATAATGTAAATACTATTCATATTTATGAATAGTAAAAGCAATTGCTTTTATATGTTTTGCCATATATTTTATTTTATAATCCTTTTTACTGAATTTTCACGTAAAACTAACAGAGTTTTTACATTTTCTATTCCCCAAATGTTTCCAATGGAAATTTTATCAATTTTTACAAAATATTTCTTGTCACTCCTATATTTATGCACTGCGATTCCCCTAGTATCTAAAATCACATAACTTATATTACATCTATCGATTTTCTATTGCTATGAAAAGAAAACCTGGCTGGGATGGAATTTCATCTACAAATTTCTTAATTTTGCAGAGAGTCGCCCTCTAACCATTCGGCTATGAAGTAAATGATAATTTAACAAACCAATAATTTATTTTACACCAAACTTTTATAAATATTTTTATCATTGAAATTTTACTGAATTTTATAAACTGTACTAAAAATTCACTTAGAGTATGTAGCCAAAATAACAAGCGCTATTTTACTTCAAATCGTCCAATTATGATAAATGGTATTTTGTCTGGATGCTCGCCGACCTGCAGTTACAAATCGTAACTGAGGTGGATGTATATAAGGGGAGAACCTTAATTAGGATGACTACGAGCTATATCAGGAATTTAATACGGAGTGCCAGACCGTTTTTATTAAATTGTTAACTCCGTATCTTCGTATATCTCCGAAACGATGCTCACTTTCCCGTATACATATATAATTATATACATCCCATATATATATACATTGCATTTACAACATAATGGCTTTTCCGAGATTAAATGTGAATACAGCTGAATATTTCATGCATTTTCTTCTCGTCACACAATGAAAATATAATGCACCCCATTTTTTTTCTTTGTTTTTCTCGTAACGCGAGCGCTAAAATAAATGCGACGAAAGAAAACATCAACAACAAAAAAACTATGTGTATATGTGCCAACTCGTTTTGCATAATTTGGCTGTAACGAATCCAAACAAAAAAAAAATACGAGAACGGAAAAAATGTGCTCATATAATATACGTTTGTGCAGGAACGTTCATCGCCTGCGAAATTATTTCAATTATTCGCCACGTGCAAAAATCGAGGCTCGAAACGGACTGAAAATACTCGAGTTTCGAGCAACATATCAATTTCAATTACATACCGAATATTTTAATGGGTGTTATTCCATTTTTTCGATGCATTCCTGACAACAACAATAACAGTATTGAATTGAATATTTTATGTTATTATTTTATTTATAGCTGTTTTTATATTTGTTTTACATTTGTTACCACTTGATGGATTTCATTCCGCAAATATATTTGTTTACAGTAAAACCTGTAATTAATTCTCGGAGTATTCGTAACCGGACTAATCGAGGAGCGCAATTGATCAATTATCAATAAAATCCAGTCATTAATGCATAAAATATACTGTATCCATTACATTCTTAATGACAACAATGAAAGTTTTGAATATTTCTTTTATTGAAATCGTATTTAAAGTTATCTTTATATTTCTTCATATAAAGACATGTTATAGTTTCAACAATATCCCGGACTAATTCTACTCTAATCGAGGACGCTTAAAAATGATTGATCTAAATGATCAATTACGAATAAAATTCATTCATTCGATTATAAAAAATAATACGTAGTGGACAACCGGGGCTGGTTGTCACAAAGTTCATTTCTCCATATAGATGGAGATTATATAGATTATATAGATGAGAAGTGTGAGTCGGCATAACATTAACCAAAAGTACATCTTACATTTGTAGTTACTATAATGTTGAGTTTTCAGCAATTTATAACATGGGGTTGGTTGTCGCAATATTTTTTATATAAATATTAGCAATCTGCACACTTTAAAATATACCCAAGATTCAGATGCTTACGTACTTTTTTTTATTTAAATTTGAAATGTTTTAAATAAAAGGGCTAACAACCGAGGTTTTCCTGCCTAACTTTAATATTTTTTCTTATTATTTTATTTTATTGGACTAATTAAATGCAGATTATGTGAGATATATTAATGTATGCAGTATTTCCTATGCATATTGAAATTACTAATTTTTTACATTTGTGGTGGAAGCGCCGGGTATTAAACATCTATTATGTAGATATTACAAAATAAATTAATATTTCAAGTTACATTGCGCTGCATTATTGAAATAAATGTAAATATTAATATTAATTTAGTTGTGATTATATCTATAATTATCATAAAATATGCTGAATATATTATGAATACATTAAATCTTCCATGTGGTAAAACACAAATGTAATTTGTAATAGTAATTTAATATTTTTATCGTTTGAATTTATCAAATATAAATTTACAAAGTGATAATATTTTATGTTATCATAATAATAACATGATTTATTCCAACATTTATATAATAATACAAATAAATACAGACAAAAGCTGTAAAATAGACGAAATAGTCATTACAATATGCAATGCATCATAGATATAATCATTTGTATTATTTATATAAAATAATCAATATTTATTTACTTACATTTTTTAATATTAATAAATATATTTATTACCTGAAAATTGGGCTAAAACACCTGTTTTTGCCTATATAATTTTCATAATAATATTGATTTGTATTAGTTAGATTAAAGTTATTATTATAAATAATATTGCAATAATTATTTAATACTTACCATGAAATATTTTTACAACTAATTTTTCATTATTTACTTTTACAAATATTTTCCAAGTAAAAAATAAGAATTTAAATAAAAAGAAGCAATTTAATCAATATTTAATATATTTAAATGCAACAATTAATACAATAATAGCTTACAAGTTTTCTTATAATTAATGATACAAATTGAAGGTTTCAAGATCTAAATAATTATATAAATTATGTAATATTTCACTTGAATTTGATGTAATAAGTGCTTTAATGATGATGTAAATTTATTCTATAATGTAATGGAAGATAAAATATTGTATGAAACATATAACACAAATAACAAATAATAAATTATTTAAATCCAGAAAAGTACACGTTTTTGGCATTAGATAATTTTATAAAAGAGCAAATGCTGCATTTTTTTCTGATCATGAAAAGGATACTAATGGATCAAAATAAAAATGCAACATAAATAATTTTAAACAAAACAAATATGAGATTCGTCAATGTACTTCTAACAACTAAATAAATTGTAAGATATGTAGACAACAAATTCTATTAATTTAATATTAGAAATTACGTTTACAGAAGTTTTGCAATATATTAATTATTTAGTACCTTTTTTTTAGGTGTAATTTGGTACTTTTAAGTTAAGTTACATGAAATATACGTATAAAGTTAAAGTATGGTATCCGTCAAAGTAGTATTATGTAAATTTGAATATTTTTTTTATTGTTCAACTAAATCTAAATTATTATTTGAAAGAAATATACAATGTAGTGTTGACATGTATTGTATTATTATTTTCAATTATTTTTATAGCATCAGTGAACAAAATAATACAACATTCATAAAATTATAAGAAAAAGAAAACATAATTATTAACACCACTGTAAAGGCCTATGGACCATAGGTCTTTCTGCCCTATGTATTATATTATTAAGTAATGAATCATTATTATATTGTGGTGGATGCGCCGGGCTTGTATTTGTATTGTACAATCGGTCCTCGTTTTATGCGTACTGTTTTTATGCGGTTTTTATTTCATGAAGCATTTTTTTAAATGACTATTTTAGGCCATTTTGACACGTTAAAATTCAAAGAAACTAACCAAAACGTCGACAGTTTTAGCTGAAATAATTTCTTTAGCACATGAAATTGGTGGGGAAGGTTTTGAAATATATACCCAGAACGATTTAGACGAATTACTTGAGGATAATGTCATGAATGAAATGATATCATTGGTATAACTCTCGATACCGTTGAAGAACAAGAAAACGAAAATGAATCGGAAGAAGGTGAAACTCCAGTCACACTCACTGCAAGTGTAATTCGAGAAGGTCTTCAACTTTCCAGTAAATTGGCAAAACATTTCATCGAAAAAGATGATAATTCTGAATTGCATTTCTGGATATTAGGAATTGTACAAAAAAATAGCAAAGCTATCGCAAAGTTCCATTTTATTAGTGAAGAATCATTATTTTCAGGACATATATCTGATATGCTGACTATCTCTTCTAGTGATGAAAGTGATTTCGAACCAGTTCACAAATTATGCCGAACACTGTCATATAGCGACGATAATTCTAAAGAAAAAATTGTGCAGAAAGATTAACTTTCATACAAATTTTCTGTATTTTTTTGTAAAATTTTTCCGTATAAATTTAGAAGGAATATGTTAATATTATATTTTTCTGAAATTTAATAAACTTGTCTATGAACGTTTGTATAAAATTATGAATAAATATTTCAGAAAGATTATAGTAAGACTAATTATTTTTCTGGAATTTAATAAACCCTTTTTATGCGATTTTCTGAATATTGTAACTCATTGATTTAGTTTTATGCGGTTTTAATAAATTATGGAACGTATCCTTCATTTGTATACGTGTGTCTAGTCTTTTTTTGTGCGATTAATTTTTATACTTTTTTCCTGTGGAACGTATCTACCGCATAAAAAGAGAACCAAGTGTATTTACTAAAACATCAGTAAAATATTGTTTTTAAATAGAAATTACAAAATACAGTTATTTGGAAAACTAAACAATATTATATAAATATTTACAACTACGTTTCCATATTCAAAAATAATAGTTTGTTCAAAAACCGTGTAACGATTTTATGGAACCATATTAATTGTTTGTAATATATTGACTAGTTATTAATATTATTTATGAGGGGTGGACACGCCTGAGGTCTATGAGAGCTGCATACTCATTTTTCGTCTATTAGAATAAGCCAAATCCATTAGTTAATGCCTTTGAAAATTACACTTAATTGATAGAATATATCAGAGAAATACATGAGCACCTTCAGAAAGTTGAACGCTTTAATTGCAAAGTTAATTAAAAAATAATAATAAGAAAGAATTTCTGAAATAATTTAAAAAAGTCAAATGGAGCCGCATGCGGCTCTCAGGGTAACATTTGTAGAACCGTTTTATATACAGTTTATAATATACACAAAGAACTTTATACAATTGAATGAATAATAAAACATAGTTATAGACTAATATTATTAATATCACAGTGAAACTTTAAAAGTATGTATAACAAAATATACTATAAAATAAATATATTCATAGCCAATCATATAACAGACAAAAAAATACGGTAGATGAGTTTTTCGAAGCATGAAAAAAACGCTTAATCCGTATATGATTAAACTGTTAGCCAGTGCAGTTTATTAGCGAGGCTCAGGACTAAATCGATCAAATTTAATACAAAATAATTGAGTGCCGTGTAAAACATGCTGTTTTTTTTATTTGCATTTTACACATACTTTTATTTTCGCAACTTCCGGCCCACCGCACCGAAATTCGTTTTATTTATATTCAATCAATTTTCTCTGCACACGCCGAATCGGATGAAACACGAAGAATCATCTCATCAATTTGCGCGCATTTTTTTTTTGCATTGTGGATTCGCCGGTGAATTTGTTTTGATCTACTGTATTTTATTTTTATTGGCAGTAGCAATTAAACGATCCGGGATGATCGTAAAATGCGTTCATTTTCCGCTGTTTCCGTGCATTAAATAACGTTTTGTTTCAAAAATAGTTTTCGCCAAATCGCATTAGGGATGCTCCGGCTTCTCTAATAATGGCTTTATGTTTATGAGCGTAGTTTTCGCCTCAATTAAAAACTTCTAATTGAATTATATTAGTTTGAAACTAGTTTTTTTTTTGCTTGGTTGGTAGTTTTGTTCCGTTTTGCTTCTTTTTCGTATTCCGTTTATTGAAGATCCAGTTACGAAACTACGTAAACAACAATTATTCAAACTCCATAAAATATATTGTTTAATGTTCAGAACAATAGTTAAATCAAAAACTAATAATTATTATTTATAAAAAGTAGAACGATATTCCTAATATACAAGTATTGATTCGTTATACAGCTTTTCGCTTTGCGGCCAAATTTCGTCGAACGTATATAGGCCGTAAAGCGAGTGTAATTATATAGTATATTGTTATATTGGTTTTCACAAGTAGACAGCGTTTACATGTTTGTTTTGAATGACTTAGGTCAATGTTATAATTTATTCTTTTTGAGATTTGAGAGCTGTCACTTTTAGGTTACTTTAGATGCAAATTTTATAATAATTTAAGTTTTATTCATTTAAAAAATGAATATGTTTCTACATATTTTACTTTTTTATTTCCGTTGAGGAGAATTTTCACTCAAAGGTGCCCATAATTATGATCATTTTTTTACTGACAATAAACAAGATTTTTCGCGAAGTTACCAGAAACATATCAAGAAATTATCTGACAAACCGGGAAATTGTTGATTATTATATAAGAAGAATCCTTCTTGAAGTTTGTGACTTTTATTTGACACCAGGAACCCAAATTTCTTTGTCAATAGAAAAAATAATAACTATAAGATTGATTGAGGAAACAATTATTATATTTATTACGTTTTATTTTTACTAAATTATATACATTTATCTACTAAATAATATTATTTTTATTAAAATTATAGAGAAACAGTACTATACACAGTACTATATGGAATGAGTACATTCCAATAATTTGAAATGTTCAAATTCTGATATATGAGTTCATCTAAATTGTACAAAATATTTTTACTAGCTTTTCATTTCATTTCACAAATTTTTATCTGTAATTATTTAAATGATTTTGTCTTGTTGTCATTATTAATGTTAGTAATAATAATATATGACTATAATAATTATATAGTTTATAGACAGTAAGGCAATGAACTGAATTCATTCTTTAAAATTTTATATAATTTATTAAAAAAATCATGAGAATATTTAAAATTAAATTCAAATATACTTCAAAATATTCTAAAACATTGAGTTAAAGTAAATAATAAAATTATATTCAAAATATTATTAAAACATAAAATATAAACGTCTTATGTAAGTCATCGTAAAATATTATGTAAATTATTAAAGAAAATGTAGCACCTTTTTCTGATCGTAAATCAAAGTTTTCGCAATATATGTATAATTCAGAATGTAGGAATTAATAATTCAATGGGGCTTTTATGAAGGGACTCTTGTAGTGGAGCGAAAAGTAAATAATGAAAGGAACCACTTGTGGCTGGCCAAAGATGGCTCATACATCACTTGGAGGAAAACCAAGATGAGTTGAATTACAACCGTATATTTCCTGTTTAACTTTCTCGCTTCTTACAACAATTAAACATGTTCACTTGATGTTTGTCATACTTTTACTACTTTAATTATGATATTATATATTTAAAGTATATAATTTAAAGAAAGTGAATAGCATCAAATCTATAATCATAATCTAACTCAGAGGTCGGCAACATGCGGCTCTTTTGGTAGACACTTGGCTCTTATTAATTCATTAAACAATTCAATATTTCTTTAAGGTATCCTAAAACAAAGATAATCTTGAAAATGCCTATTTACTCCATGATGGTTGTCGGCCGCTAGTTTTTATTATATTATATTTATCGACCCTTTTATACTCATTTTTTTATATATTAAGTAGCATTTATCGACCCTTTTATAGTCAATTTAAACATAGGTGATGACAGCTGTCATTCACGACTCATTAACGGTTTAGAACCGCCGATATAGAGCATTAACTATTAAGTCAGAAAATAAATATTGAATCAATTAATTACAAAGTGTACTGAAGTTTTGATTTTATATGAAACTTTGTATATTCAATCAGATTTAGAATTTCCTTAAATTTCCGCGTAAGATTAGTACGTTGTATCCTGTTAACAAGGAATCTTTTTCTAAAATTTATTTCAATTATAGTCTAATATTTCATAAATTCCTAACATATTTTTTTAAATTAAAAGTGACATAATTTTATTATAATTGTAAAAAATATAGGTAGACTATAATTTTCACAATAAAAACATAAATATCAAAATCTTATGTAACTTCCATAAAATCCGTAAAATTCATTGAAAATATAATAATTATATGTATATTTGTTTACTGGTAGAAATTCAATACTTAATCTTACTCAGATGCAAACTATTATTAATTAGTTGTTGTTGGGTGGTAATGAAGAGCACCGAGTTGAAGGGTTGCGTTATTTGGATGCAATTCTCTGTTCCATCTTTCGCCGCACACGTGTGTGACATGCATTCATCACCATTCATCTAGACATGATAACTGTCGTCAGTGCGGCGAAATCCATTATTTATGCTTAACTATGCCATCAATCATTTCTCGGATGCATTATGAATCTAAAAGCTTTGAGATAATGTTGCCTCGCCTAAGGAATTCTACTCTTCGTCTCCGCCAACAGAAATTAATAAATCCACAACAAATATAGTTTCAGCAAACTAAAAATACGACACGTAACGTAAAAAACTGTTTATTTATAAATCACGAAATACTAATAAATTACTATTGAAATAAGTGTGAAGAAGTGTTATTTGAAAATGGATTTAGTCGAACAATCTGTAAGAGTAATTTTAATAGTATAAACAACTCAAGAAATTATTAACTAACAAAAATATAGGCTTAAACAAAGAGACAGAAGTGCGGAGCAACTTGCACGAATACAAACAGCATGGTCAGAAGGACAATGGATAACAACGGGTCCAGCATGCTTGTTTAAGGGGGGAATGGTAAAAAGGGGCTTAAACTTTACAAGAAAACATGTATTTTAATATGTTTTTTGCGGGACTTAAAAAAATGTAGACTCTACAATTTAGTCCTAGTCACTGTATATAATGTTGGTCGTTATTACTAGAACTAATTAATGTTACTTTTAAATATCCTCTAATTAGAAATAAAATGTTTCTTTTTCAAAATATAATATCAGTTATAAAAACAAAATATGATTCTAAATATAAAACCAAACATAATAACATTAATAAAAAATAAAAGGATGTTCAAAGGGCTATCGACCATTGGTCTTTCTGCCCGTTTTTTTTTAATTTTTAGTGATTTAGTAACTGAACTAATTTGATATAATGTAATTATGTAATAGACAACAAAGAAGGCACTGAATGTAATCAATTATCACGAGTCGAGAAGATGTGGAAAATCTAATTAGATGAGAGTACCGGTCTGGCAAAGTTGGTTGCCTATGTCAATGGCATTTCCCATCAAAGTTACGACCGTGCATAATTTATAATTCAAGGAAACAACAGGGAAACTAAATCTAATTTTTCCGATGCCTTCTCTCTGCCACCCCCAACCCCGTTGAAGTTACGAACGAGTTTTGGCATCGGAGGAAACGAAGAGCGAAAGAGAAACAAACCGAAAGAAAAAAGGAAAAGAGAGAAATCTGCCTCATAGTAATGTGACAGGAGACAAACAACAATCTCGGAATTTTCCCGTCCGTGTCCGTTTTTCTCTTCCTGCTCCTCCTCCTCCCCTGATAAATCATTACTTTTGCAGCAGCCGTCGGATTTCCGCACGAGGACGGACCTACTCAACCGACAAAAATTCATTACACATGCATTACATCCGATGATGATGATTACAACTTGCAGTTGCTCCTTCTTTTTTATTTCAATTTTGCTTTTCTCTTTCCGTATTTCTTTCTGCTGTTGTTGTCGTCGACGACAATAAGAAAATTGAATTTAGATTTATTGGGGCGGATAATTTTAATTGTGTTTGCAAATGCAGAGAGTCCGACCCCGTGGAACTTTTCCGTCCAGGTTTTCGTGTACTCATAATAGGAATATATTTTTTTTTGGAGGGTCGGAACAATGGAAAGTTTTTCACGTTTATTTCCGTGTGTACTTTTTTTGGGGCGAAATAGACGGGACGGTGGAAACTTTCGCCTCGATTGCCGAGTGGTCGGAATTCATAATTTTTGCAGATGGAATGGATATATGTGTGTATGTATATATTAATAATAAGGGGTGGAACAATCGCGTCGGCACCGGGGCGCACAAAGAGATATTACGTAATATAATGGGTCCCTGGGATCCTTCTGTCAGCTGATATTGCACACTGATCGCAGGAACAATAACAGTTCAGTGGATGCGAACACACACACATACACTCACATATTTGTGTGTGTGTATATATATACGGACACAGACACACAGGATGGGGAAATTTCAATGGATCATCATTGAAACAATGGGATCGGAGCCCACTAAATACCGGTTGATTTGTATGATCGGAAGAAAAGAATTCCCGAATCCGATTGTCCCGCTGTTGTCCCGCCTTTTATTATGATTATACATTATATAAGGTTGCGCGATCGAACTGATCGATAATACAGCAGTAGTCTTCAAACTTTGTCAATTCACTGAACGCTGTATTTTATAATTATTCTCTGTTAGAAAGGGTGGTCAGGATGTCGAAATAATACAACTGTATTATGGATATTTATATTGATAGCTCTTCTGCAGGAAGTAGTGCCGTTG
>JAFMTC010000385.1:312200-417367 GCA_018845635.1 Nicrophorus orbicollis
TATAGCTTGCCTATAGTGTCGATGAGGCATATAGGTCTAAATGAGTCTGCGTTTTCTGTTGTTTTACCGGGTTTTTTAATCAATAATAGATTGATAGTATTTACTAATGCTGAATTGTCAAATTTTCTTTTACAGCATCAAAAATGCGAAAAATACTTACTCCTGTTTGTTTTATACATTTTTTTATGTTTCAAGATACACTTCCAGCACTAGTACTTGGCTTCTTCCAGAACGTTGCATGAATATCTTGAACAGTACCATTCGTTTAAAACTTAACTTTTTCCATGTAACTTAGGTGGATCTGCCTGAAACTCTTCGAAATTGTTTCCTTGTATTTATAAAGTACCAAGTTACATTTTCATACATATAGCTGCATTTTAAAATAACGTTTCATGTTTCAAAGGTTTTGATTCACTCATTAATTAATTCCTACAAAAAATAAAGCAAAAATTATAATCCTTTAAACTGCACATCTTTGGGATAGTATGTGACTTAGCCCTTACGTTAAATTACTCCCAGAATGTAAAAAGATTTTTCGTCGAGAAACTCTTCCAGATTGTTTATTTATATGAAAAACCTTTTAGCTAAGCAATTTGTGAAATATTTTTTAGTTATTGCATTAGAGATTTATTTTCCCAATAATAGAAACGTATCAAATTCTAATATATACACTACTTTCTTCCACTTTCAAGAAGGATTGATACTAAACTCACACAAATGATGAAACGCATAATCAAGCTGTTTTCTAAAGAAATATCACATAGTTAATATAGAAATACATACACCAATAATTTTTTTATACTAATTCTGATAAAATCAGTCAAATCTGCTTAATCTATAGAATATTTTACTGTATAACAATGTACGATTATTAAGGTATTTATTGAAATAATTCATGATTACAAATGATTAATGAAATGTTAAACTTTTTGATTATAAAAGTTTGAATACCACTGATCTACGGTACATTTCCAGTGTTAATGCCAGCGCCATATGCAGTCGGTAATACCCGCAAAACTTCCTCGGATTACATAAATCCAAGTCTTATTTCGAATATATATTTATATAAATGCCACCTAAATCACCACCTGATTCGCATTTATTTTCGCTTCCTGCTGGATTTATTGCCGTATAAAAGACGTTTAATTTCTGCGGATGTTATTAAAATGAATTACAGTCGCTTTGGCGAAAATGAAGTGCGCTTGAGGGAAAAATCCGAACGATTTACCATTTACGGATTTCTCTTATCGCGCTGCTACATTTAGCTCGGAAACAAGACGTAAATCAACTTACGTAATGCATAAGCCACAATTGAATAAGCAGATATTCTCCATTCATCGCAATACATTTACTACAATTTTCAATATTAATACAATTTTCGAATATACTGAATAAGACATTCTTTCTTTTTGGAACTAAATGTAATTGTATTAACTGTGTGATAACACTTAATTTCTAAACATTACTTGTAGTGGTGATTAATAAATATTTATGATAAAGATAGTCGTATTTGATTAGAACGGATGTTGTTTACTTTTCCTGAAAGAACTCAAAATCCACAGCTATTTTGATGATAAATGTTTTTAAAAAAATAACTAAAATGTCTCTCACAAGATTTTTCTCCGAGAAAGAATTTCATGGTGGAAAAGTTGAGAAACACTGCTTAAATATAGTATAAAATAGAAAAATTTCAAATCCAAAACATTATTTACAAACTTCAATATATTAATATTTTTAAATTAAATAAACTAGTTCAATATGAAAAATATCTTAGATAGAAGAGTCTTTAATCTGTATGGTTATTATAGTAACATATAATATTAAATAATCAGGAAAAATAGATTATAAAACAATCCAAAATATCAAATATTGATTAATGTCAAATCTATTATACAATTATAAATTTGAAGAAAGCTTTTTATTTTAAGTAGTAAAAACTAAATTATATAAAACTTTCGCCTTATAGGAAATGCACTTGTGAACATTTCAAGTGTACATTCTAATCGAAGTAATTACAATTATTTTAAATTTATTCACAGCAAAGTTTTTATTTCATTTCGTTCAGACAAAATGATGTAACGCCTTATCTAAATATTGAACATACCAAGAAAATTACTTAGGAAAGCAATGTTTCTGTTTGTAGAAGATTTTGACGACTTTTAATTAATTCATCTTCTGTTCATTATTACAGCTACAATTATGTAATTTCACACATCAAAATCGTTGATTCAAGATATAAAATTATTTGAATACTTGCTAGAAACTTAGTGCATATGAGAATAATTCTTAATAAAATTAATTATATAATTAATACCTTGAAGTTAAGTTAATTTAGTAGTTTTTTTTTGGTAAATAAATTCAAATTAGAATTATATAAATATTTGAAATTACTTACAAAAAAGAATTATAACATTTTAAATATTATTTTTATTATAAGAATTTTTTAATTTAAAATACTTTTTATTTGAATAACTAGATATTTGTCATATTATACAACGTTTACATGAATTTTAAGTAAGTTCATAAATTTTGAAACTTGTATCAATTCGTCTTCATATTTTACTTGTAAAAGAACAAAATGTTTTACTAGTTATAGATATCAGTACATACACCTTAATTATCAAACTTGTCAAGTAAGAAGTAGTTACACTTTACAATATTTCAAATATTAAAGATTATTACACTATACAAATGTTGGTTAATAACTTAAGATGATCATTCATTTTGATATTTGTAAGCGTTATCAATTCTTCTTCGTATTTGGCATGTTAAAGTGCAGATAGTTTTGCAAGTCGGAAAACCAAAAAATACTTTAATTATTTCTTAACAAGTAGCAAGTAGTTATACACTTATGAACATTTCAAGCATTAGAGATAATTACACTATATAATTGTTGTTTCATAACTAATGATGATCACATATATGAAACATGTATGTTTCATAATTTATTGTCTTTTACTCGTAAAAATTCAAATAGTTTTTGGAGTTGTAAATAGAACCATTCTACGCTAATTAATTATAACTTAACACACTTCAGAATATTTCAAGCATCAGACAATCAAAATTTCTTCTATCTGCAAGAATACATGTTCGAACAGCGAATCTCATGGATCTCTTGGTGCTGCAAAACAATTTATTATCATTGATGTTGATCCAGGTATGCGACTGCACAAAGAGCATTATACAGAGATGGCAAATTGGTGCTGACTCGGGACGGAGGCACGAAAAAAAAACAAGCACTTGAAATGTATCTCCATTCTTCCTACTCCATTCTTTCTTTTTTTTGTTTTCGCTGTCCCTTGTACAGCCTTTATTCCACACAAGGTCCACATTATCTTATCTGGCCACAGATGCTCGCTGCAATCCCTTCTTGAAAATCACTCGCCTGCACCGAACAGCTGTTTGATTTGCTCCGAACCGCATACCTGTTAAGAGCTGTTGGTGTTGAGTAAAAGACGCAGCGGTGGGCTCCCCCTCAAGAAACCAACAATCAAATACTTATCAACGGCTGAGCTCGAAGATCTATGGGCTCTCTTTCAGTTTGAAATCAGTGGCGGTTCATAAGAACTTGCATTGTTATTTAGAAATAAAATTTGAAGAAAAAATGGACCTAATATTTGTGAATTATTATAACATCCCAAAATTCACATATATAATTAGCTATTCATTTAATTTAAATAGATATACATTTAATGATCATTTTATCTTATATTTTTGAATTGATTGAATATAATAGTGAACTATTTCATGAAGATTCTTGTACAAAAGTGAAATTCTAAGTAAAAATAAATAAAAATTTAACACATATATATTGAAAACCATGAGAAAATTAAATATTAATTAATATATGGACAAATATAAATTATTGAACAAAAATTTAAAGTTTTCAAAGTAATTAAATCCAACTTGACTTGAATTTTTTGAAATCTTACATTTATTTTTAAAGAATCATGATTTAAGTAAAAGTTCAGTCTTCAGAAAAACTTATTATATACGTGATTTTTTAGAACTTATTGTTACAAATATTGAAATAGAAGAATTTGCTTCTTTATTTAAGCAATGTATAAAATTATGACTGACAAGAAAAAAACAGGAATTGCTATAAAATCAATTATTTAAAATCTTTATTATATCAAGAAAATAAAGATAAATAATTATTAGTAAGTAGTCTTATGGATGTCAATTATATCAAAATACTAGTTCATGTTATTCGTAATTGAAAGATATTGTAAAAGCAATATTTAGGAAGAAAACAAACTTTAAGTTTGATTTCTTATAAAATGAACTTTGTTTTCATCATTGAATAAATAAATTCAATAAATGATTTCAGAAATATCTATTTTTAATGTAAATTCTTCATCGTAGAACGTAAATAATGTAACAATCAAACAAGACATTTAATAGTACATAATGTAATAGTATACTAATGCATATACAACTTTGCGGACTTTGTGGTTGAGCAGCCACTAATATCAATATCGAGGTTGTTATTACTATGTAATTGATTTAGAAGTAAAGCAACCTTTTTGGTATAGAAATAAAAACTCAGTTCTACTCTTACCAATATATAGTAATTGTGAAAAAAGTAATAGTAATTTATAAAAGGTCTGAGAACGAAAGTAATGAAACGTTTAATATTAAATAATGTATGCATTAACACGAAATAAAACTGCATTTTTCAATATTTAAAAACTATTACTCATTACAGAGTATTGTATAGCATCGTTGCTTTTATACTAAAATTTTTAATTTAGTTTTGCAGCCAATTATATCAATATTATAAGTAAAAAAATAATGTTGGATTGGCCGTGAAGACATTTAAATATAGCTTCTGTGTAATTCTGTAATGCCTAGACGGCATAATAAGCCCTACCCTACCGAATACTCATACAATATACAATAAAGTCATGTTATTCAAAAGTATTCCTCGTATAAAAACATAAATGATTAGTATGACTCTTGTCATATTTAATATTATTTTATATATTGTAACTATTAAGATGGTAAAATGTCTTTGTTAAAAGCACATGTAGTTGATTGAATCAAGATAATAGCTTTATAAAATTTTGTGTTCTTGTTTGTGGTAGCTAGCAATTTGATAACTAGCATAGTTATAATAAATAATTATCATTGATGTTTATAAACATAATTCTTTGTTTAATAATCCAAAAAAGAAATATAAATAATTTACAAAATGTATTAGTTATAATTAGTTAAACCAATCCCGAATCAATGTTTATGTATATTTAGTAGTATGTTATTATAATATCACTGATTTTCTTCAAAGCAACCATAAATGCTTTCTCTCTCATATATGGATATGTTTCTTCCGTTGAGTCGTCTATTCAATGCATTCCAAGTGCTAGTACTTGTTTCTCTTATGGTAGTACTTTGATGTTTAAAGTTACTGGTTGACTTGTTTTCTTCCTCATAGTGAAGGTGACATGAGTAAATTTCGTTTAATTGGCTTTAATTCGTCAGTATTCAATCAGATTCATGTTTACAAGTTTTGTGAAGTAATATCTGGATTATTATCAGATTGCTATAGTGAGTTTTATACATAGTGTTAATATTTACTCACTTCATAATATGGTGCACTCCTTCAGTTTGTTATATTGCGCGTTATACCAGAATTGCGTTATAAGAAATGTTTTTAGCTCATTTAAGGAACTCGTTTACTGCATCTATGAATTAATACCATTTTATGGACGTGCCGCCACTGTTATTAATACTTCCTCGTATTATACACATACACAAAAAAAGGACGTGGCGGTAAGATGTTGATTCGGAAATGAAGAAACGAACCTTGATAAATAACTTCTCGGTATATCAAGATCCGTCGGTTAATTGCAAATAAGAGCATTCGCGTGTAATTGCTTCATAGCCTGATGAATGCGGTTCATGTCGAAATAATGATTCAGTGCAGGAGGCGACACCGTGTTTCGCCTGTAATTGAATAAATTATTCGCGAAATAATAATTATTTTCATTAAATGCGAAACGGCTAATGAGTGCTGCGATTAAATTTCTCGGAACGAACCAGTTCCAATGGCAGCTGCGAAACGCACGAGGATTGTTCGTTCGTTCCTCCTTTGCCCAAGAAGAATAAGAAGACCCCACCGACCATTAAAAAACAATTAACATTCGTATGCATAACCCAATGGAACAAAAGTATAATTCTCTCACATCTCTCTCTATATATATATACATATAAACACATGTATGCATCCACACAAATAATCTCTCATTCACTGATCAACTCGCGCGAGGAGCCGTAATTTAATTTCCTGTTTATAATTAAAACGTTTGTTTATTATTATTCCTGTTCGTCCTTTCATTTACACTTTTTTTTCTCTCTCTCTCTCTCTCTTTATTTTCTCTTCGTTTCAGATAAGCGAATTCATGCTGCATAAATAATTTCATTAGTCCGGATTGTTTCTGTTCACATATTAAAATGCATCTGTTCTCTGACCTAACAGCTCTGCTTTCCTCGTCTTATTAGAATGCAGCATTCATTAAGTATCCCCCTCGCAAATGCCGACGGCGGACTTTCGTCTGAACTATTTTTTAAAGAAAACAGCGTTTATGGTAATAACTGTTATTACCGCAGAGATTTAAAACCTTGAGATATAAATTACTCCAGGGAGCTCATCCCACGAAAATACCTCCACCATTTATGTAGGTATTAAGATGTATTACGCTGCGTTTACATAGAGCTCAGCGCTTGCATTTACCTTCTGCTTAGTGCAAGATTCATTTTTTGGCAGCTATGGTTACTGCAATCGGTAGTTTTGTTTGAAAACAAAGTTTTATAGACACTATTGTAATTTATTTTAATGAATGTTTTCATATTCTTTTTGGAGAGAATTCAAGTTTTCTTTTAATGAAATATCTTAGGAAAAGAAATATACCTTTATAACCATCTTAATATGTATGATTAATAAAAAATAATAATTTCAAAACACATTACTATCCATTTTTTGCACTTATCAATGTGTACAAGGTCTATCCAATGACAATTAGATTAAATTGCAAATTAGATCCATTAGCCTTTATAACATATTAATCAATAAGTCTCTGGCCTAACTAAGAAAAACATTTTTTGACAGACCCATATGATTTCTGAATAGCACCAACCTCCAACCAATAGTTGACAAAATTTCATGACATTCTGACTGTTAGTTTATAGGTTACAGTGGTTTTAGTGACACCAGCTTTGTAATTTTCAAAACAATGTCCCATATGATTTCTGAATGGCACCAACTTTCAAACAATAGTTGACAACATTTCATGAGATTTTGACAATTAGTTTACAGGTTAGGGTGGTTTTAGTGACTCCACCTTTGTAATTTTCAAAACAATGTTCCATATGATTTCTGAATGGCACCAACTTTGAAACAATAGTTGACAACATTTCATGAGATTTTGACAATTAGTTTACAGGTTAGAGTGGTTTTAGTGACTCCAGCTTTGTAATTTTCAAAACAATATTCCATATGATTTCTGTATAGCACCAACCTTCAAAAGATACGTGACAAAATTTCAGGACATTCTGACAATTAGTTTACAGTGATTTTAGTGACCCCAGTTTCGTAATTTTCAAAGCAATAGATGAAAAAAATCGTGTGTTGTTAAACATGTTTTTGATGGGAAAAAATACTGTTAAAGCTAAACGGTAACTTGATATGCATTAAGGATAGTCTGGACAAGACAAATCAATTATTATTAACTTAAATACAGTCGTGGAAACGCCGATCATGTTGAACGTTCTGTTTAACCAAAATCTGTTGTTGTTCCGGAAAACATAAAAGATGTCCTCAAAATAGTTTTGAAAGTTATCTTCAAGATAGCTAACACACTTACAATTTTACACGAAAATTTGATCATTCGAAAGTTGCTTTCGAAACCGATGCTGCGTTTACTCAAATCAGATCAAAAACTCGTATCACAACTTGATGAAAACGGTGGTTAAATTAAATGAATTACTCTTCAAATAGCTTCCTCGCCCACCTTACTCTCGAGATTTGGCACCCTTCTACTACCTGCACGAAAAGGAGGAAGGAAATTTGGCTCAAATAAAGATGTTATTACCGAAACTGAGGCTAATTTTGATAGCATAGATAAATCGTTCAACAAAAAATGCATCGAAAAGTTAGAATGAATTTATCACCCTTAGAAGAGTATATTGATGAATAAAGTCTAATTTATAGAAAAATCTTATTTAGGCCGGAGACTTATCGAATTATGTTTTATTTCCATATAAATTTACAAAATATTTATAACTGTACTTACATGATATGTTACAAGTTTTCCTTGCACAATTTTCTTGCTCTAATTAATTATATATTTTCTTTTATATGAAAATAGGTATTTTTCCGAGTTTAATAATGTGAAGCAAAAAGTACAAGTTACTTCTCAAATAATTGAGATTAATTTTGTAATATATGTCTATTTATTCTTAATAAAATCAATGTTTTTTTCTATAACATAAACAATCATTACAGGCTAGGCATATAACCAAATTAAAAAAATTATAATTCTTATGAAAATTTATTGAAAATATGTTAAAGATAAGTATTTTTCTTCAATTAACGCCAATTAGGCTAACTATTCAAACAATATCTTTTAATACTGACTTCACAAGTACTAAATAACATACTTAATTTGTATCTTGAAACAATAATGGAGAAGTTTATGTATGTATTCAAATTCCGTGTTTATGATTATTACTTATTAATATTAATTATATGTATGAGCTAATTATGCAACAATAATTAATACAACATTCCAAATTCTAAGATAATTGTGTAATAATCTAAATATTCAAAATAATTTTGCATACATTATGTATGTAATTATACAAATATTTCAATAATGAAAGCATTCCATACATTTAAGAAAATATATAGCTATAAATCAAAATACTTGCTGTATATTTATCTTAATAATGATATTATAACAAATTAATTTTAGACGTAAAATAATGCGAAATTGCAATTCACATAAAATAAATGCTTGCAACTTGTAAATTATTTGGTATTTTTTGAATTTATTGAATAAATTTTTGTTTTGTATACCAATTATATAAAAAGAGAACATTTTTTAAACAATATTTTCACAATATTAATTATATTTTATTCCAAAAATTTTCATTTTTGCAATTTTGTTATTTTTCAACAATAATTTCCTGAAGGAAATATAAAGGAATTAGAGAAAGTAATAAAAAAAAAACAATATTTAAATAAGCTTTTGTTTTACATGGGAAGGAAAACATCAAAGCCGAGATTTTATTTCACAATTATATTTTACTACAACTTTAGAGTTAAATTACAAAAACCAATTAACACGAACAATAGCATTTAATTTTCAAACTACTTTTCGCATTCACCATTCTATTCAGTCGTAAACTTAAACGTATACTTATTTTACGCACTGTACAAACACACTAACGCTAAGCTTTATGTGAACGTACAATAACAGACAAAACAACTGCGAGAATACAAAACATTGTACGTAGTGCATATCTTTTCACATACTGCAATTAGAGTGAATGTTTGGAATGGGATACAAGTAATTTTTGAGAATTCCATATTTTCAGATGAAACAAAGCATGTCAAAGTGCGGTCGGTTCGTGGAACCTCGTAGCAGGTGTCTACACAAAAGAAACTAAATGTTGTGCTACCGGTGTTCCTTTTATTTGTCCGGCCTTCTTTCTCCATATGTCCTACAAGGTTGACGGTGTTCAAAACGAAGAGAAAAACAACTGGAAGCGTTTAATTTTAATTGGAACCTATTCCAATTAAAATCTCGTTTCACTTGATTCCAATAAAAAAATAAACAAATCACAGCAAGTACGAGTTCATCAACATCCTCATACATTTTAGTTCATCTAATTAATATTCCTTTTAATAAGATTTCCATTTACAAATAATGCAATAATCATTAATCATTTTATTAATTAACGGATTTTGCATCTCTACTTATTTCATTCATTCAGGGTACAGCAACAATTGTCTTTGGAGCCGTACGTTTGCTATTTTTCTAATATAATGTGGCTCCCAGTGTTCAATCATCGTAAACAAAATATAGCAAATTTTAACGATAAAGTGATCAGAATTCGAAGTTCCTGAAGTTTCCGAAGTTTCTTATATATTTTATTATATTTTATTTTATATATTAAAAAATGAATCTAAACGTAGTACACCCATACCTCGCTTTTCGCTATAACGGCCCTCATCAATTCAGGCACGTTTTAGATTTACGCCCTAAAATGTTTCGCTATAACGGCAAAAAAAACTTTTTCCATGTCGATATATCCACATGTTGCCAATATTGCGCATGCGCAATAATTGATTCCTTATACGGCTTTTCGCTTTGCGGCGAAGTTTCATGGAACGTATCTAAGCCGTAAAGCGAGGTATGGGTGTATTCGTTTTTCAACTTTTACGTTCTCATACTACTTTTTTCGGGACAATTCAGGACAAATGCTAGAAATTCGGGATCAAAAAACGATTTGTGAAAAATCGGGATATGAACTGAAAATTCGGGACGTACGAACACCTTACTTTAGTCCAAAAAGGTTGCCGATCTTTATAATAAAACATCAATTATAAAATATCTTTTTTACATTATATGAAAATAAATTGCAGTAATTATTTTACAGCTTTTTATATATGCTGAAAACTAAAAAATGATTACAGGTAATTAATATTATAATTAAGGTGTATTAATTTACAATTATTATAATTACAGGAATGTGTGCTCTTTTTACATAATAATTAATTATAAAATATTGATATTTATTTACGATTTCAAAAGCATGTTAACTTTTTTATATTTCCACTAATTAATAATTAAATTATTTTCATATATGAATTTATAAATATCTACTTATTTTATAAATTAATTGATTGCTATCATTTTTTTTGTAATTGAAATAAGCTACTGTATTTTTAACAATACAAGAATCTTGTATCTAGTAACGTGATTTTATTAATGTATTTTTTATACGTCGGCAATCATAAATTATATAAGAACACCCTGTATTTAAGTGTTAGACACACTGAAAATCTCTTCCACAAAAAAAAGTAGCTAGGGGCAGTTATTTTAATGAATAGATTTCTGGAAGTCAGCTGCTTTTTTTTCAGGTAAATTTAGCTGCCGCCGGGTCTCCGTATCTATTAAAAAAGAACATAAATCATTAAATATGTTGAAGAAGGAAAACTATTCCCTATTAATTTGATGATGCATGGCTTCCATTTAGTTAGGAGCTAATCCTGATGTTATTTTCCATGTTTTTGAACTCGGGTTATATAAACTGAGTTGTTTCTTTTTTTTTTGTTTTCGTCTGATGAAACTAATCAGAGCGTCCATGAATAAGTTTAAGATCGAGGCAGTTAGCGGTAATTGGTTCGGAAAGAAGGAGTTTAAGTGGTCAGGACTATTAAGTGTCTCCGTAAATAGCGAAGGATTCCAATAAAATAATGTGATCATAACGGAAGGACGCGTTTAGCGAGGAGCCAATTCCAATCTATGTATTATGAATAAATTTATATGCAGACGGATTCCCGGGCAATCAGGTAGCAATGGCAGTAATAGCACCCATAAACATGAACACAGAGAATTAATCCGAGTAATATTCATGTATAATTTACGTTTATTAATTCTACATTTTAAACTGCAATTAAACGGCGAATTGCATAATTTCGGTTATTAATGAATATTTTCGTCTTCTTCACCTGCATCTTCTTCTGCCCTTTTTATTTTCATCAACTTTTTTACATTAATTTATTTTCTATCATATTTTGTGTCTTCTTATATATCATCTATCATTTCATTATTATGTTGTCTTTATTTATGTCTCCTTTCGGTTTCATTTATCATCTTCTTTTATATTATTTCCATTATCTTCTTTCTTGTTCTGTATTATCATATTGTCTTTATTTATTTCTTATGATTACCTTTGTCCTATTCATCTTCGTATATTGTATAATCTTTCTTCTGCATTATCTTCATATTTTTTTATCAACATTTTACATTTATATCTTCTAAATTATCTTTTAGTTTTTGATCATTCTATTGACTTTCTTTCGGTCTCCTTTTTCACTAGTTTTTATCATAATTTTAAAATGATTTTCTTTATCTTCTTCTGTAGGATTTTCTCATCAATTTCGTTTTCTATATTGGTTTTTTGTTATTTATTATCATGTTATCTTTGTTTATGTTTTTAGTTGTCTTCAACATTTTCTTCTGCATTATCTTTATATGTTTATCAGCATTTCACATCAATTTCTCATGATTTCTTCTGTATCGTCTTGATATGCATTATCTTGTTATCTTTATTTATTTCTCTTAAAATGTATCTTTATATTTTTTATCATTTTTTATATACATAATCTAATTGTCTTTATTTTTTCAGAATTATATTATTATTTAACGATAATTATATTATTATTACTTTTAAATGAACAAAACATCAATAAATCTAACAAATTATAAAATTGTAAGTTACATACTTTGAGAAGTATTAGTCAAATTCACTGTTTTTTTTTTATAAAAAGCCATGATTTCCTACTTTTGCATCATCTTCTTGAAATGCATTACTTTTCTTTATTCTTCGGTTACCTTCATCATCCACTTCAGCATTATCTTCTCATTTTTTGTACGTAAATTTCTTGTTCTCATCATTTACTTCGTCTTCCTCCGTATCATCTTCTTGTCTTTATTTATTTCCTTCGTTTGGGTTGTGCTCCTGTTGCTTTCATGCACGAGCCTACATAAAGTCAATGTCATCGCGCGTTCCCGGAAGTAATAATTCCCAGCACATTCCGCAATTTTTACCTGCGTTCGCTTCGACACAGAACACGCAATCCTCTTTAACGATCATCCACGGCAGTTACTTCACATCGGTTTATAACAATTCCGGAATTACAGACGTGCTTCGTATCCACTAAACATGTCTCTTTCATTTCAGATCCTCGATCATGATTTATATTGAACTCCTGTTTCTCCTCTTCAATACTTTTGCATATTTGTAAAACAACTTAAATACTAAGTACTTAGTTTATTCTTACTTAGAATTTACAATATAAACAAAAACAAAATATGTAAACAAATAATCCTAATGATAAATTAATACCCCAACGTCGATTATATTAACAATATTTTGAAACAGAAGTATTGCTTTGATTAAGGTGAAAATTTACTTCTTACATCTATATTTCTCGAACATATAAAATTATATATACTATTTTTTCATTAGACAATCCAATTATATGTACATTAATTAATAATTCATTACATTAATTCAACCTGGAATTACAAAGTTTATACAACATACAACAATACATTTCTATTGAATATAAGTTGTTTTTAATATATTATTTACTAATGTTTTTATTAGTTCCATTACTTCTTCTTTTATAATTTATTAGAAAATTAGTTTGTTGAGTAATTCTGTACATCCATACCTCGCTATACAGCATTTTGCTATTACGGCCCTCTTCATTTAAGGCACGTTTTCGATTTACGGCCTAAAATGTTTCGCTATAACGGCAAAAACACTTTTTTCCCATGTCGATTATCTACATGCTGCTAATCTTGCGCAAGCGCTATAATTGATTCCTTATATGGCTTTTCGCTTTGCGGCCAAATTTCGTGGAACGTATCTAGGCCGTAAAGCGAATGATCAATATTAAACATAACTTTTCTTAAAGTTATTTTATTGTTTCACTACCTAATTTTAAGAATACATTAATTATATTAATAAAGTTATATCCTATGATATTTAGTAAAAAAAAAGTCTTCAGTTTTTATAATTTATGGATTATTACATAATATATTAGTTTTAATATATATATCTTTGGATTTAGTAGAAAATAAGAAATTTATCTTCAATTTGTAGCGTATCGTACATTATGAAACATCAGTTTTTTTTTTTAAAAAGTCTCACGAAAGTGTAATAAAAATGTCAATCTCCAAATCAAAGTTTTTTCCCGATGGGAAAATTACGGTTGATTAAATCAGTGAGCATTGTTTCCTGATACAAATCCCACGAAATCAGGTAGTTAGACGCACGATTGCATCCGTATTCACTTGAGCGTTGACTGCGGCAAATCGATTTATTTAAGTTCATCAAATGCAAAGTTCCATAACGAACGTGGCTCCTCGTGAAATGCAGGTAGCTCCATAGTCATTATCGAAAACATAAACAAGACATAACTTGAAACTGCTTAGAACATTCCTACTTGATTATTTCTGTCCTTAATATTCAATGACGTGGTAATTTCATTATATTGTATTAAATAGTTAATGACTGGATTAAATATATAAAGACTGTATTAAATAATTCATGAAATTTGAAAACTTGTTTGGCTTCAATTAGTATAGATTCACTATAGTTAGGTTTGAAATAATAAATTTCATGGAAAAACTAAATTATAAAATAAATCAATCAAAATTATATCCTATATATATAATTCATACTCTTTTTTTCTAGTATTCTGGATTGGTTATCCTGGATTGATCTCAAATATTCCATAATATAAGACAAATCGATTGACCAGACTATGTGATATATTCTCTATGTATTTCCTCAATTAGTCCTGTTTCTAATAGTCCGGAATATCGGCGGATCCGATCGCCAGGACAAAGTGAGGTATTTCTATATTAAGTATTGCTGTATGTTCCTCGATTAGTCCTGAAAATTAACGAAATATATTGTTCTTACTATGTGATTGCATATATTGTTGTTCTATTAATATTTGTAATTTATTCTCAGTGGGAAATCAATAAATCATATCACAGTTGACAATGTTGGGAAAGTACCCGGTGGCAATTTCACTTAGTTACATGATAATAACATAGAAAATAGGTATTAATCAAATCTTGAAGGCAGAACTAGTAGTAAGATAAAACGTTTTATGTCGTTACGTTATTAAGCATTTGTCAAGTAGATTTACAACTGAAACATTTAAACTCATATTGTTAGATAATAGTTCAACAAAATCTTCATTTTCTTTAGAGGTCATGATGTTCTAATATTTCGCAGGCTTTTGACAAAGTATGGCCCTCTGGACTTCTTTACAAAATCAAGAAATTACTTCCGCACCCCTTCTTCCAAATAATAAAATCTTACCTAACGGACAGGCTATTTTAACTAAAGTTACAAGAAGAAAGCTCTAACCTGTTTCCAATTTAATCTGGGGTACCGCAGGGAAGCGTTCTTGGACCATTTTTATATCTTATCTACTGGCGTATTAAAGCCAACGAAACGAAATCTACCCATGTCACCTTTACTATGAGAAAGAAAACATGTCCACCAGTAACCTTAAACAACAAAGTTTTGGATAGACGACTCAACTGGAAGAAAGATATATGGACTAAGAGAAAGCAATTAGATATAAAATTCAGCAAACTGTATTGGTTGCTTGGAAGAAAATCAGTGCTATCACTAGACAACAAATTACTAATTTATAAATCCATCCTCAAACCAGTTTGGACATATGGAATATGGTTGTGGGGTTCAGCGAGCAACTCCAACATCGAAATACTACAGCGATTCCAATCGAAAATTTTGCGCACAATTACCTATGCACCCTGGTATATCCCCAACAGTATTTTACACAGTGATCTACAAATCAAAACAGTGAAAAGTGAAATTACAAACTATAGTGAAAGGTGTCAAGGAAGACTCCAATCACACCCAAACAAACTAGCTGAAAATCTTCTAGTAAAGCAAATACAAACATACAGACTTAAGAAGTGCAACATTCTGGACTTACCACATAGATTTAATTAATATTATTATATTATATAAAATTATTATAAGTTAATTTTTATAGATGGATACTGTTGAGTTCCCCATCTACATGACAATTGTACCGCCAACAAATTTGCTTAATGTCCTATTTGTGATAGATTGTCAATAAAATAAATGATATACAAAAAAACAATATTTTTTTATGTAAAAATACTCTTTATGTGTCTTTTATTATTACTTAAAAAATAATATTTTGTAATATTGAAAGAAATTTAGTTTTAGTGTGCTTATACACTATAAAACATACAAAAAGTACAAGAAAATGTCTATTTAATAGAGTATTTATATTAATGTTAAAAAAACGCCAAAAAAACATATTTTGGATATATTTTCATTTTTTAATGGTAAATTAGTTAATATCACCTAAATGTATAATCAAAGAAACTATGAAATAATAAACTTTGCACAATTAAAAAAAATACAGGTTAATTATTTCTGATCTCAGATCATATTAATATATTCGAATTATTCCTAGCAATAAAAACTGTAACAATTAAGAGTACAATTATGTATAATTTAAAGTCCGAAGGTTTCTAAAAACGAAGAAAAATGTACGTTCCTGTTTGTACGAAATCGTATAGTTAAATGTATATTGCAATAACGAAATCACGTTCCACTCAATTTACTGCGAACGCTCACCACCGGCTCGAATGCCTCATGAAATTCACATTTTTTAATTTAAATATTCCTCCACTTTATTTATCTGTTCTTTATCCACTTCTGCCATCGATCTGCTTCCTTCGCAATGTTGAGAAAAACCGAACCGTATAACGATTTCCATCCACTTCAATTCCATACGTCCATTATTTCCTTTCCATCGGCATTGTACCTTCTTGAATACAATTGTTCAGCAATGAGGACGCAAAAAATAAAAGATTTCCATAGAAAACCATCATTTCAATGCATTCCTATTGTGTTCATTCGATTAATATTTAACTAAGACAGTTTTTTTTTATTATAAAACTATCCTTAAATAATATGAATGCATTACTTTAATTAAATTGTAGATAAATGATCATATAACCCTAATTTACAACTTATTTAATTCATAATTTTATTAAATTTCAACGTTTATAATAAATTATATTACATTTACAAAATTTATTAAATTTTCCTCATAGAAAGTATTATTTACTATGTAACTATTTATTTATGTACAGAAAACATTAGGAAAACTCGTATGTCTATGACCAAATATACAATTTGTACCACTTCATTGAGATATAAAAACAACCAAATATTTCGTTTGAATTTCTCTAAAACAACACTAAAAATAATTCTTAAATAAGTAGTTTAACAAGTACTTCTCAATATAAATTCTAAAGCAAATGTTTTAATATTTCATGAAAATTTTAATTTGATTTATACAAGTTATAAATTATAGTGTGTAATTACTTTTAAACTATTTACTACATAATATATAAGTATAAAATTAAATACTGAATGTAATTATGTACGTTGACCGAACTCTAACAATATTTGAATTGCAAAATCCGAGCTAACAATTATGAATTCACTATTTTATTAACGTAATTTTGTTTAAAATATAGACCAAAGTTATTAAAATTGTGTTTTCGTTTTTACTTGAATAATTAAAATAAATCAGGAGAGTAGTTCATTAAGTAATGATTAAAATATAAATAATATCGATAATTTTGAATTTTATTTTGATTATATATGTTAAAAGTGTATACTTTCATTGCGAGAAAGAACAGATCTGTTTGTGAATTCACTACAAATAGTGAATCGAAGATTTGTTTAAAATACTGATCTTTTGTAACGAATTATGTCCGTTAATCGAACGATGATTGTATTTGAATTTCATTTATATATTCTAATTATAAATATATAAAATTGTGTGCAAGAAATTGGTATGTAAGTACACTGTCCGATTCGCTTAAGCTTCAATTAACTTAGCAAAAAAAAATACTTAATTTTGGTTTGAATTATGTACGTTAACCGAACGTTTATAAAATTGTATATTTTAATTCTCGAACAAATTAGTTTCTTCGAATGAAGAGAACAGAATTTTTGTATATTTAATCAAGTAACAAGTAGGAATGAGATAAAAGAAAACATACAAAAGAAAAAGAAACTGGAGATTAATAACACGCTTTGCCGTTAATCCTACGCTTATATCTGACAATCGGCAGCGTTGAATCTTTGTGTTATTTGTGTTTTCTTTTTGCAGACGTTGTTTGCAATTACTTTAATTGGCGGAGCTTTGGAAAATGATGTGGCATGCTTTCATTTGCACCGAACCACTCAACACTCCGGAATGGATTGGCACGCAAACCGATCCGTCCCGCACGCTCCACACCATCCGAAGCACCCAACAGCTCAGCCGATAAAAGATAGCCTTCAAAGCTCCATCAATTTCGAAAACCGAATCATTACGCTAAAACTAATTGGCCCTCTAAGTCCGCACACAACCGAAATTACTATTCAAAACCGTTCAATTACTGTAAAACCTCTTTCCGAACGCTAATTCAATTTTACTTTACCATCTACCATCCAGCCGCAGCGGCTCGTCCATTCATTCTCATGCCACCGTTTGCAATTTATCAGTTGCATAAATCATTGATGTCAGTGCAAAGAATACCAAACGAATAACTCGCAAGTTATAAGACAGACGACTTATTTTAATTACTGATATGAAACAAATTTATTCACATTATTTTTTAATTAAAATAGATTGATTTGTAATCTATCAATGAATCTTTAACAAATATAATGGGTTAATAAATGTCATTTAATGTATACTTTGTGGTATCTATGAAAGTTAAAAAAAAGTATTTGGGAAATATTTATTTTTAAGGCATATACTAAGTGAAGCATCTAGTAATAATATTTAGTAATAATTTAATTAATAATGATTTAGTTACATAATTTATTAATAAAAGTTTATTTCTTGATTTTGTTATGCATTCTATGATAAATGTGGAATATAGAAAAAGAAATTTAAAAAAATGTGAAAATATATATAAAATCATGGATACAAATATATGCATTTTCATAAATTGAACTTTTAAATGTAAAACGTATTAAAATAGTGTATATTTGTATCAGGTCTACTTCATTTGCCCGGCGCTCATTAGGTCCGACATTCGTTTTCCCGAGTGTATCGAATTCCCGACATCCATTCGCCCGACTGTATCGAATTCCCGACATTCGTTATCGTGAACATTTTATTAGATTTTGGATGTTGTGTAACGATGTTGTTTAACAGTGACAACACTGTACGCTGCGTGTTTTAAACAGACATGCTAAATTCATGCCAATTGAGGAATTAAGCGAGAGAAGGAAGAAAATAGTTGAGTAAAAGATGAAATAGTTGTGATTTCCTTAATGTCCGAAAAGACAGATTGTAAATATAGTGGCAACCAGACATACACACACATAAAAAAGTAAAATGTATCTAGAGTAATTCCTTCAAAGGTCATACTGTTCTTCGAAGACATTACTCTGAAAGCAGACTGAAGAAGTTTGAGCTATGTTTACAATCTTTAAGAAGTCTTCAAATATGCTGGAGAAGAGGTTATTGAAGCAAGCTATCTGCATATTGAGAAGAATATGAGGATTGATTAATTTGAATATAGATGTCTGTTTAAGACACGCAGCGTACAGTGTTGTCACTGTTTACCAATATCAATAATCTAAGAAAATGTTCGCGATAAAGAATGTCGGGAATTTGGTGTAGTCAGAATAACGGATGTCGGGAATTTGGTATTGTCGGGAATTTGATATTGTCGGGAATTAGATCACACGAAACAAGTATCTAATATTATACACAAATATGTACGGTTAAGAAATGTCAGTATATTTAACATTGTATTTGTAAATTCTGATTTTAAATATTTGAAATAATGATTTGCAATTGTCATTTTAAAATAGACAACAAATTGATTAAAGTATAAATCTTAAAGATAGAGTAGATTTGTATAAATGAAGAAATTATTATATGAATTATAGATATTAACGTAAAGTTGCTTAAATACTTAATATTTTTGAATGATATTTTCAATAAAATTATGTAGGAAATACAAAACTTATAAAAGAGGAGTTTAACATAATTATTAATTTTTTCGAAGAAATTTCACATACAAAATGTGTCACAGCACTAACACATAATATTATTCCGTTCGCTCAAAAGTAATAAATTCAAAATCCCGACTATCATAATCCAGACTGTATCAAAATCCCGACAACAATAATCCTGAAGTATCGAAATCCCGAGTATATCGACATTTCTAAATACTGAACATTTGGGGATTTTCGATGTTGACGCAACAATATTTGTAATCAGTGACAACACTGCATGTTGCATACCGTACTTTGTGGCAATTGGAGGAGTTAAGAGAGAAGGAAGAAAATAGTTCAGTAATAACTAAAAGTTGGCATATACAATGTTAATGTATCTAGAGTAATTCCTTCGAAGACAAGAACCATACTCGGGATTATGGTTGACGAACATTGGAATGTCGGGATTATGATTTTCAGAATTTCGACATAGACCCAAAATATAGATACATTAAATAAAACTACGGCCAATATAAATAATTATTAAAATTAAAAATGTGTACATTAACCGTATGATGATTTAATTTTGTAATAAATTGTAAATTAGTATTTCAATTCTATAAAATTGTTTTCGTTGCAGGTTGTTCGTATGGCCCACGCTCTTCGTCGCATCTCTTACGCGACTTGTGATCCAGAACGGTTGCTGTTCAGCTTCTTAGCGAGAGAACCAAGAGGTCACTTCAGCTTGCAATACTGTCATTCATTCGTAACGGAATCACCGCAGCAGGCAAGTGGATGGGAAAATTATTTCCCCGTACCATTCTCTCTCTTCCCCATCGGTCAAACCATTCCAAAACCATTACAGATATACTTATTTTTATTATTTTTCCATCGTCTGTTGCCTCCTTTATATATATATATATATTTTAATAACGTTCACGCTACCGATTGAACAACCTCTTAACCGGTAGCCGAGGCGTTTAACCCTCGGGTGATTTAGCTCACACAAATTATATACCTTAACACACATAAAGGTGAACTCGCCAGGATAATTTATCGGCAGGCCCAGCAGATGGGTTTTAGGTTTGGCGCGAGCGCAAAGTTCTTTTCTACATTAGTATGTTGTGTGTGTGTGTGTTTTTTTTTCGTGCAGTACATTTTTATACACGCGCTTAAATAAAAACACCACTCAGATAAATTGAAACACGTAACAAGTTATTTCGTCTGTTTTGTTGCCTGCCCTCTTCCTACCCCGTTCTTTCGCCGAAACGCACGGAAAACAAAATTGCCATTACTTTTATTAAATGGATCCTTTATGCGGCTATTAACCAAAATTCTCCCTCTCTCTATATGTGTGTGTGTCTTTTTTCCTTACCCCACCTCCTGAGCGCATCGCATTATAAATATGCCCGAGGCGAAAGCAAGAAAAATTACGCAACATTTCGTACGTAATTTCCTCCATATGTAACGCGCCACGGAATGCCACGAGATAAACGATATACTTGTTTGTGTGTACGCAACATTGCGGATATATCATTTTGCCGGACTTTGCAACTTCATCATAAACAGTCACTTTCATAAATTAACTTTCTGTTTGTATCATTTATATTTCCTATCTTTCCTTTTTTTAATCAAAACGAATATTTTAGCTCTTTGCTACAAATCTGAATTAATAAAAATTTAATAAATACTTTTCACTTATGTGGAATCTCATCTTATCAATATGAATTCATTTTACCCCGATATGCAGTTAGTTGACAGAAAAATCTAACGACAACAATAATCCCCGAAGTATCGAAATCCCGACCGTATCGAAATCCCGAGTATATCGACATTTCTAAATACTGAACATTTGAGGATTTTCGATATTGACGCAACAATATTTGTAATCAGTGACAACACTGCACGTTGCGTACCGTACTTTATGGCAACTGAGGAGTTAAGAGAGAGAAGGAAGAAAATAGTTCAGTAATAACTAAAAGTTGTTGTAGCATGTATCTAGAGTAATTCCTTCGAAGACAAGAACCATACTCGGGATTATGGTTGACGAAAATTGGAATCTCATCTTACCAATATGAATTCATTTTACACCAATTCAATTAGCATCTGCTTTTTTAGGAATTGCGGCGTAAACTGAAGGCTATCAATACATGAATATATGTAGTTAGTTGAGAGAAAAATCTAACGACAACATAAAATCATAAAATAAATAGTTTAATCCATCAAAATTATTTACATAATTATTAAACATTGCTATTATTTTAATTACTAATTGTTATTAAATGTTTTATACAACCATAATAAAAGTACTTTTTGCTTGAGAAATTAGTATTATTAACATGATTTATTCATAATCATCAAATAGGCTTAAATTCATAACATTAACGTTAGTAAAAGGAAACATGTGCATCGTCTAACGGTCTTTTAACCTAAATACTTAACGTTACTGTGGCTATAAATTGCATTAAGACATAAACAAATATACATAATATTTTATTATAGGGAGGAAAGCCTGCGGTCAATAGCCACTTGTAACAGATGTAGTAGTTGTTTTTTGATAACAAATCACTTGAAGATCAGATTTTTTTTAAACCAATGACCTCAGTCCAGAAGCCCTGAAAATGCCCTGAAAGATACTACAAAATCCTGTGCTGTATCTAGAACTCGAACCCAGAGTGTACACTTGCGACTAAAACCATACGGCTATAAATCACCAGATAATATAGACGATCACGAACAGCCAAAAATAGACTTTTCAAATTAATTGTTGAACATTAGTTTTTTAAAATTTGTAAATTCCAAATACATTTATTATTCATATTCAGATCTTAAAATGAATTTGAGTCAAAGTCTTTATCATAATATAATATGTTATATTATTAGAATTTGATATAGTCATATTTGATATAGTCAAACCATTGGTTCCATGCTATTAAAAATCATGTTATTTAAAACATAGTTGTTATTTCCATCAATTTGTTGTACAAGATGTTTTGTTATCACAATTTTTGTAGTGTTATTTTAGACTCATTGTAATTCAAGTACCGAGTTTTTCGTAAATTTTAATATTGCCTTTCATTTATATATGAATTATTGTAATAAGAAATGGTACAAATATTATTACATTTCTATCGTGTTATTTCAAACTCCGTGTAACTTAAGTGCTGTGTTATATAAATAGTTCTATACTATAAATTTTTCGTAGCTGAATGACTGTAGTAAGAAATGGTGTAAATATTTGAGTACTATGTTAAACGAGTATTACCATAATTGTTATAGTCTTATTTAAGACTCCGTGTAAATTAAGTTATTCCAACATTTCAATACAATAGTAGCTAATCATTGCAGTTTGTATTCGTATAAAAAAAATCTGAAAAAGTATAGTTTGAAGAAATGATTTATGAGTGCTATCGCATTGTTTGATCTTATTAAACAAATTAATTTCAAGTAACTCCAGTACCGTATTGTTCTGAAGTTGATTGTACATAAATGTAATAGTCTATATGTATTATAAGTTAATATTAATAAGTTTTCTTTCAATAAAACTAGACACCAACATTTACTGGAAACAGTAATTAAAAAAACATCTTCATACAATAATTAAAAACAAATATAAACTGTCTCAAAGAGCACATAGACTATAGATAATTGATGATAGATATTTTCACCCTAAAATAAATGTATTTTATAAACCTTGTACACTTTTTTATTTAAAAAGTAAAAAAAAATGCTTCCATTTAGAAATAAATATTTAATGTTCATTGATACTGGATTATTTGCACATTTAAAAATCAACCATAATTCAATTCAGTTAAAAGGAAGAACTTGTAAAAAAATAATACCATTGACAGTTCATAAAGTAAATGACATTTTTGCAAAAATTATTTCAAAAAAATAAATATATTCGATGCTCATAGAATCTATAGAATATTTCTAAAATTATCAAAGTTTTACAAACAAGTATAAATATGAAGTAGTTGAATAAGTACAAAAAAAAACTTAAAAACTTTAATGGAAAATAAAAAGGAATTTAGATAATACTCAAGAAGTGTACCCATATCAAAATGCATTGAATCTATTTATGATGTTATAAAGTTTGACCATCTTGATCTAGATAGTACATTTAACTGCAAAACCTTTAATTAAATTGCTGTGATTTTATTTTGGGGAGACCCCTCGAAAGTTCCGAAAGTGATTTGCGCCTAGGAGTTCGCATTAGTAGGTTTTCGGTCCCAAAAATAGAGCCCGAAAGACCCTTCAGGCGTATAAATTTAATACTTTGCGTATCTCTCCGTTTGCCCTCCCCCGAAAACGAAGTAGAAATTACATTAATTTGTCTGGAACAATCGTCCGGCGTAGCGATGCCTATCGGGAGATTAGGAGACTGCCCATAAAACTTTAATAAACGTCGGTCTACACTACTAAATCTTTCTTTTCCCTTCTCCTCCCCCAAAATCCCAAAACCAAACAATGCACGCAAACCGCCCCGAAACAATCCTCCGTCCATCTGCATGTTTTTATTCCTTCTTGATTCCTGCCACCACCAGCCCCCCCAACCCTGCCACTAAACCGTTTAAATCGCATTATGCAAGGCCATATTTCAAAGATCCCGCCAAGAATTTTTATTATCTCTGCGTATGTGTGTGGGAATGTCTGGCAGGGAATGCGAGGCACGCGAACGGATTCCCATACGCCTGGAAATAAATAGATCGCTCGGAAATTGTATCCGATTATCCTCACACGCCGATGCCCTCTCCTGCCTTCCCCCGCATTCTGCTTTCATCTCTTGCTGTTTCACTCCTTGTTTTTCCTCATCCCGAAAGCCTACTGCTCGTGCATGTACACAGCACACATGTGTGTCTGCGTCTGGCGGATGCTGCGATGATGATGTGTTCTCGATTGATTTGCGTCAATCAAATGCTGGAAATTGAATCCGTCAGGTTCATATTTCAATATTCATCTCCTCTTTTTCCTGCAACGACTCTGTTATGCATCTATTTCCGAGACTGCAACTCCATCTCCTTGTTGCCATTGTTTTACTTCCATGTTTTTTTTTGGACAAAACTTTCAAAACGCCTATCCAATTCACACCTACGGAGATTTTCATTTAACCCCGTTTCAATTAACTTTTCCAATCAAAAACCAAATGAAAACTCATATTTTAAGATTTTTTGCACTGGTTTTCTTTACTAAGGAAGCGGCAAGGCTAATATTAGCCCACACTTTGGCATCTCGTTGACCTAAAAGTTGAGGAGCATACTTATCCTTGTATTTCCTAAGTGGTATTACGTATGCACGTAGCGTTTCGCTTTATTCATCGCAGATGCTGTACATCTAAATACAGTATAATTAATTAAATAATTAAACATAATCAAATTCGAATATAATTTAAGTCAGAAACACATATTTAATTAATATTTACAAAAAATCATTTTATGTTGTAAATATATATTATTATGATTAAGTTAATAAATCATAATGAGTAAAATTTAGACATTTTTAATATTTTTAAATATATCACATTATTGGACAAGTGATTATAAGAGTTCCTGCATCACGAAAATCTGGTGCGAAAGGAGCTAGTTCGAACTTCCCTGTTGACAGATTTTTTCGTCTTTTACCGGCCAGTAATAAGGTAGTGAAAGGATAATAAGACTAAAAAGTACGCATCCATAACAACATCATAAAAATAGGTGGAAACTGGTTAAATTGATTAAGTTAGGTATGTGGTATCTTAAACCTACAAACTTATATAAGAATTGATAGTGTTTTGCTACCTTCAAACATAATAAATATAACAATATTAGTTGTTACAATTTACATACTTAATGACAAAACACACTAATATTTGCAATGACTGTAGGTTTTTCCACTTTTAAATTCTTAAAGCAATTTTTGGGTTGCGTGTGATAAGAATTTCTATACATTCTAACATAAATGTTACATACATAACATTATAGATCTCGTTTTACGATGCACAATTTCTGTGAGGTTTCTCATTAGCCTTTTGAAAATTACAGGTGGTGGAAAAAAACATGAAAAAATAAATGGTTGCACAATAACAGTTTATGATACTCTTCATTTTACTACCCAATTTTGTTGGGAACCTAACACTGTCGTAAAAAGATACCTACCTCTATGGTAATATAACTGACCATCAATGGACGATATATTACATCATTACTATTGTATTTACATAACATTTATAGAATCATATACAATGTCATAACTATGATTTTCAGAAAAGCAAATTCTTCGAAATTTGTCCAGATTTTTCGAGATTTGGTAGATGATCATCCTAGTCAAAATAACAAATCAAAACCTTAACATAACTTCATACATATTACATTAGTACATCCATACCACGGCCGCTCTTTAGACGGCATTTCTCTATAACGGCCCTCTTCAATTAAGGCACGTTTTCGATTCACGGCCATTCATGATGCCAATCTTGCGCAAGCGCAATTATTGATTTGTTATACGGCTTTTCGCTTTGCAGCCAAGCTTCGTGGAACGTACCTAGGCCGTAAAGCGAGGTGTATTCATTATAACTCAACCTGAAAATATTAATATTTTTTTTCTGAACTAACAACTTGATCAGTTTAGTATTACTATCAGTTGATAGACACTTTCATTGAAATAAATTATCCATCATAATTGTTAATTATGTGATTTCCAACATCTGTGTATTAAAATTTACATAATTTGGTAACTAAAAAACCAAAGTAATTTTTGAAATATAACCCTACTTTAAAGATTTTAGGATAACAGGGAAGTCATATAATAGGAGAAAATTGTACTTGTCCATTTATACTAAAATCAAACATTTTAAATGACGTTAATTTACTTTAAGTTCATAAACTTGTGTATTCTAATATTTTGCATATTGTTAACTAGAGACTTAAGACTACAAGATCCTTTACAAACCGTTCCACATGTAGAAATAAAATAAAATGTATTGGAACTGAATATTATACTATTATTGCAAAAGAAACAATAGAATATGTACACAAATAACATAGAAGTACAGATGTAAATGAATTCGGCAAATTGAAATTGAGTAATATGGAACGGTATGAAAATTTCAGTTATGAATCCTGTGAATCTGGGGTTTTGGATGGGAAAGGTGCACGATATTCGGCTGAAGCCGAGGTTGAAGTGGCTCCGAGTATATTATTTTATGCAAATATGTAACATGGTTTTCCGGCGGATGGCTCTACGTATTTCGCATTAATGAAATTAACAACGAAATGCAATTAACTGTTCCGTCATATTAACAATTCAATAATATAAAATATATGCAAGGGCGCCCCCGCCTCTCCCCTTTTCCGAATTAATTAAAATCGGAAAACACGGAAATCGCGTGCACCGCTCAAAACCATCCATCATGGAAAAACAGGCCGAGAGCATGTGTTATTTTCGGTATAAATTAGATGGATCTGGATGAAATGCATCAATGGTAGTCGACATGGCATCACTGAAAGTCATCGTGATTTCAGTGCTCTTCTGCATCCAGCGTTTCGCTGCTGCGGTGAGTATTGTTCAGCACAAATTTATGAATTGTTATTTTATATTAAATTCAGCTTCCGACTGGTACTGAATCCATTGTTACACTCACGGATTACAAAACTTGCAAGACAGATGTTAAAAGCTACATGAGCATAGACTACAAACCTGGTGACAAAACATTCAACGTCGATATCGATGCACCCACAGAAATCAATAAGATGTTCAATGTAATACAACTAAGATCCAAACACATCATCATTTACATCTTCAATTTGGGCATAATTTCAGATTAATATAGTTGCTGATAAATGGACTGGTACTTCTTGGAAGAAAAACATCTTCTCAAACACCGGACAAGTTTGCGAGTACGTAGAGAAGTCCAATGATAAATTTATTGATAAAATCACGCAGCTTAGCAAACCTAAGATCGAAAAGAAATGTCCATGGAAGAAGGTTTCATAAACTGAAATATCAATCACATCAATGGCATACCTTTATTGTATAATATTTTAGGGAAGCTACAAAGTACTCAAATTTCCAACCGTTTACAATTCGAAGGAGTACAACTTTCCTACTATACTCATCGGGAAATTTCGCATGAACGTGAAAGTGCTCAAAGGGAAGAGCGTTGTTGCGTGCTTCGTCCTCGAAGCAGAATCTGCGATGAAATAGACATCGCATTGTTTTATGCAGTGCTGTATAAAAAAGCGCTTTCAGCAGTAATAAAATGCTTCTAATTGTAACTAGTTTTAAAAAAACTCCTCTGAACAAATCGTCATCCACGGAATTTTATAACTTTGAATGTCTGTATGGTTGTGAAATGCTTTGTAATGCACTATAAAAAATATGATCCATACATTTTTTACTTCTTTTATTTCATAACTCCTTCATAAAAACCTTTCAAGGTTTCAAGAAATAAGTAACTTGAAAGAAACTTGTTATTTCAGAACAAATAAAACGATAAACTTATTTTGTAGAAGAATTATGAAATTTGATATTTTTTATTTGTTATTAATAATTAAACATTACACATCAATATTCATCAAAAAGAACTTATAAGACGTTCGAAAAATTTTATTAAAGTTTTCGTTATCTGTTGTAAAAATACATGGAAATATTGAACTAATTTCAACTTCAAAATTACAGTTTAAACACCAGACATACTTTTAATAAAAAAAATCGAATTAACAGCGTTTTTTTCTAAACTCGGACTTTTTGAACAAATTCGTTTTTAAAGTGTCACTAACGAACGAATTATGATCGAAAATCAAGATTTTTCATAATCTAATTATAAAAAAAATATACAAGTTTTCCAAACATTCAAAATTATTATATAAGACTTTTTAATTAAAATAATTTACTGTAATTCCATTGATGATTCATATGAATTGAATGAATGAAAAGTGTGCATTGTTAATTGAATTATTTTAGTTTACCATGCATCAATGATCATTTTTACGAAGGTTAAATTATGAAACAAAAAACGGAAGTCGTAAATCAAAAAGTACCTATATTTTATTTCCAATTTCTTTATTTACGTATATATTTAGCAAAAAACTCTACTTAAAGTAATGAATAGTTTGTAAATAATGAATAGAGATCTTGGATTTTTGTATGTAACAGTACTCTAATTAATTTACGAGTATATGAAGATCAGAAAATCAGCTGGAATTATAGTGAATAATAGGCAACAAGTTGAAGCAGTGCACCGATTACTCGCATTACTTTTCTTGCCTTTCTCCCCCTTTGGAAACGAAGAATCGAATAGGAGGCACACGCAAATGGCGTGCAATCATTCCTGTTCCAGATCCAACGTCGCGAAATTGAAATGAAAACCCGACGTAATAAATTTGTGTTTGAATCGAGTCGCGCCTTGTAATTGAAACAAACCGATTCACTCCCAATTAATCATCGGGATAGAAGCAACGCAAAAAAAATATAACCCCAAAGTGGCGCATTTCTCCCCTCGCTTCAGCAATTAAACTATTTTTCAAGTTGCCCCGCCCGACAATTTATTAAAATTACCACCACAGTCTAATTACCGTTTCGAGCTAAACAATATTTATGCACTCACCTTTGCAAATGTTCAATTAAAATTAATAACGATTCTTCATCACAATCATCGAGTTTTGAAGAAGCAGAAAAAAATGTGAAGTGGCAACAAAGTCTGCAATTAAAATCGGAAGAAGAGACGAAATAAAGAGTCTCCGGATTTCCGTGGACGGATGATAAATATCCTAATAACCGCAAGATGGAAAGCCTCGAAACTTGAGGGACCATTGTTGGCTTCGTTTCCAACTGACTCTACGCTTTCTCTCTTACTCCTTCTGTATCAAAGAGGATACAACTCTTTCGAGGGCTTTCAAAAAAATCGCTCAATAAGGGAAGGAAGAATGCTCGAGAGAAGATAAATAAATAAATGGAGAAATGGAAATGATGAAATACATATATTTTTTTGTTTTTTTGATGGGGATGCGGAATAGGAAAAGCTCATCCTTGAAATGCGAATGCACTTTAATTGGATAATTTTAATTAGCTGCAAAGTTTAATATGCACCAAGCAAGGAACGAAGAAAACAGTAAAACATGAATAGTACAGCAGATGAGATGGGTACAAAAGATAAAGAAAGAAATACGCGGACGTTACGTAATTAGTATAATTCATTGCTTTTATTAAAATTACATCTTTTCTTTCGTAATTCATATTTATGAAATACACCAAAAGTTGCATTTTAATCACACCGGAATTCTGTATAGTAAGGTTCGAACATTTCAAATCAAACTAATTTTTAATTTTGCTCATTAAAACTATTTCTGTTTTTCTCTATACATAATATCTTTTTGGGAGTTTTAATGATATAATTTATTGGCCAGTTATAAAAACAAAATATAATTTTAAATATAAAACCAAACATAACAATGATAAAAAAGAATAGAAAATGCTGGCCAAAGGGCTATCGACCATAAGAAGGAGAAAAAAACATTATACAAAAAAGCAGCAGCCTCTGTTAAAGAACATAATTATAGGGATAATAGATACTGGAATAGGGTAAGTTTGAGATACTTATATTTAGGAGAGGTTGATGGATTTCGAGGGATACAAAATCTGGAGAGAGGGGATAAATTTGAGTCTTTTGAGATGAATTTAAGGGAAAGGGAGAGGTATCTATCGAGGACTGGAACAATTTTAGTTTTGGAATAGAGGTCATTGGGAGGGTTATGGAACGGGTTGTTGGGGTATTTTGTTTGGTTTGTAAATCATACTGGAGTGTACTATATTCCAGTATGATTTCCAGTATGGTTGTTGGGGTGGCGGATCCAGATGAGGATTCGAAGGGAGGATACGGAGAGACTTTTCAGAACAGGGTTCCGGCATTGGGGCAGAAGGGGAATTGGGAGTTTTAATTGTCTTTGATTTTAACTTTCTCGATCAATCTTGTTTCAAATATACATAACATCAAAAAATAGTAATTTTAATGGAATATTTTGTAATTTTACTAAAAATGAGATGTGTAAATATCACACCATTCTATTATTATTATATAATATTATCATCCTTCTAGTAAATAGATAGACTTATAGTATATACTTTTACTACTTTAACAGAAAAATAATAGTGATATGTCATCATGCTATTAAGACTGTATTTTCCTACTATATTGTATAGTGTATTTTTGGTAAATTATATTTTATATTGTTAAATATTTTATAATTTCATTAAAATTACATTCTCCAGTTTGGAATTAATATGTAATAAGAGTATTGAAAGATGTATAACATATTACAATATAAAAATTGTTGACTAATTGAAATCACAATTTAATAAAATTAAAATAAAAAGTTGAAAAATAAAGTCTTGTTTTGAGCTTGTCTCCATTTTTTTCGTACAGCATTAAAATAGTAAATTAAGATCATATTATATTTATGTAATATTTTTCAGTAAAATATTACTTCCTAGTCAAATTACAAACATTCATTGGTACATATAAATTTAATAGATTGTAAACATTTAAAATAGAATACAATCCTTCTATTTTATATACAAACAAATAATTTTATATACATTCAAACTAAGAAAATATATATTGCAAAAGGCATTCAACTTATGTGTTTCCAGCAATGTTAAAAGAAGGAATAAAGGGCTAAGTTTTAGTGATATAGATTTCATTTCACAAAATTTAGGAAACATGGAAAACTTAGATTTTGGGTTGGATATTTGTAGTTCAAGGAATAGAAAATTTAGAAAGGAATGCAATATTTCACTGTTTGGTTTGAAATGTAATAGGGTTTAATTTTACAATGGTATTCATCAATCAATTCATTTTTTTATAAGTTTATAATACAATTTAATATTTTGTAATTAAGAGGATGAATTAATGTAAGAAAAAAAGCATAGTATTATTTGTTGTTATATCTGATAACGTAAATGTATATAAACATGAATATACACTAAATTACATTGTCATAGCGCTTCCAATTTAGTCTGAAGCATATCGAACGGAACCAATCAATCGTTGAATAATAACATAAAGGGCAAAATTAGCACCACATCCCTCAAACCGACGTTGACTTCAAATCATAGTTTATAATTATTTCCCTCGGCACTTCCACAAATTAACGCCAGATATCCTTTGCACCCGAAAACAGACCAATTCTGAGAATCAGTTCAAAACGTGTTAACGTTTTTTACATTTCAATTAGAACATCCTGCATATTTAAAACATGTGCGTGTGTTTTTTTTCTACCCGCCACTCTTGTTCTTGTATACGTCACTCCTGTAGGAGAAAGAAAATCCAATGGAATGGATGGTCCAGAATGTGGAAATTAATTTCGAACGCGCCGTGCCCTAATAATAATGATACGGAGGAGGAGGGCATAATTAAATGTGGTATAGGGTTTACCAGAAATTACGGTGCATTTGAGGGGCATCGGGGGATCCGTTGCGGTCAGCAGCTGCCTCTCAGATTCCACGGACTGTGTAATTTGAGAGCCAACCTAAAACACATCATTTGTGTTTTCCCCGTCAAACCCCATCTCGGATGCTGAGGAGGAGGAAGGATGAGCTCCGACCGCACCGATGAGCGAAAGAGGGGAAAAGGAAGGACGGAAAAAAGTATATTGTCACGAAACCGCTCATTTTCTGATAATCAACATGGAAAGACCCAGTTCTGATGACCCTTTTTTTATTCCCCACATGGTTTTCGGATTACTGTTCTTATTTTTCGATCACGAAACAAGAATTCATTACAATTACCCTTTTTTTTCTCTCTATCCTTGCATGCGTCCCTTTTCTTTCTGTAAATCGCAAAGGTAATAAACCGAAAGCTATACTTATTTTCACCTTTTGAAAATACTTTTTTTTTCTAAGAAATTCATGGAAAGTTTTGAAACACGATTCTTATTTTTGGATCACGAAACATGAATTCATTACAATTTCCTTTTTTTATGTTTTATGTAATTTCAAAGTTAACAAGTCCACGTTATACCTATTATCACACATATAAAACTCACTACTTTTTTAAAGAAAATACATTTCAATTATGGAAACAAAGTTATTATTTTATTGATTATGAAACAATATTTCATTACAATTAAACTATTTTTTAAGCATTCTTGTTTCATACTTTTTTTATAAATCAAAAAGAAATTAAATCGGTATTAATTATCTGGAAGAATTAATCAATAAGAAAATGTTAATGAAATAGGGTTAGAAATATATTATATGTAGAAGTTTAGAGTTTTTCAGTGGATAAGGAAATCAAAGATGGTTATGTCAAAAACGTTAAGAAAGTTCAAAAATTACATTGAAAAATTAGTATAATAAAAATGATTTTGATATTGAAGAAAATCTTATTGTTAAGTGATTAAAATTAAACTTAGGCATTTTTTATAAGAGAGAATCAAATTTCATATATTTATTTTTTTTTTATTTATTATTTCTAAAAACTTATTTACATTTTTACAATTACAATTTTATTACAATTTATTTGATGTTCCTTCTCTTCAGTCCTTTTGGTCAATCCTGGGACTGGTATTGGGATTGAACTCTGTTGACTCATTTTTCATTTCTTAAGTGCACATATAATTTGTTTGAATTTATTTCTGTTCAATTCCATTCAAATATTTTCTGGAATACACCCATACCTCGCTTTACGGCCTAAATACGTTCCATTAAACTTGGCCGCAAAGCGAAAAGCCGTATAAGGAATCATTTATTGCGCTTGCACAAGATTGGCAACATGTAGATATGTCGACTTGGAAAAGAAGTTTTTTTTTGCCGTTATAGCGAAACATTTTAGGCCGTAAATCGAAAAAGTGTCTTAATTGAAAAGGGCAGTTGTAGCGAAATGCCGTATAAAGAGCGGCCGTATAGCGATGTATGGGTGTACTATTATATTCGCTAATACCTCGTACCACTACGCTTCTATTTAGAATGTTGGTTCTGTTCTTTTCCGTTCTCAAGTTATGTCTGTTCCTTGTGTTGTATGTGTGAACAGTACTGCTTGCATGTAGATCCAGTTGAGATTTTGTTTTCTCTTGTGTATGTATACTGACCTTTGCACTTTCCTCGGTGTCTCCACGTCTAATTGGTAAACTTCTAATTTGTCCTTAAATAATATTTGTTTTAATTTATTTTGTTGTCTTTGAAGTGCGATTATATTCTTCTTTGTAGTGTTTCCCCATACCTCTAGAGTCTAGACCATAACACATATCAGGTGTAAACACTCTCTGGTATATGAATACTTTATATGTCTCCGGTAGAAACCTTACTATTCTTTTTATTATTCCTATTGATGATGCTTTTTTACTTTTGATTGTGCTAATATGTTTGTTCCAGTTCAATTTTTTGTTAATGGTTATTCCTAAATATTTCTCCTGTTCCACTCGTTCCACCCTAGCGCCATTTATCTTTATGTCCAAAGAAACTTTATGTACATTTTTTGTTGTTGAATTACTATGTAGTGTGTTTTTAAATCATTTATTGTTAATAAGTCTTCATCATACCATTCCTGCAGTTGGTCTATATCCTCGTTTATGTTGTTTTGTAGGTGTTCCTCTTATTTATGTCCGTATAATATGCATGTATTGTCTGCATACATGTATAGTTTGCCATTAAGTATGATTTCGGCTTTATCATTCATGTAAATATTATACAGCATTGGGGCAAACACACCCTGCGGGACCCCGAAATCATTATACATCTCTCTTCATTTAATAAAACTTGTATTTGTTCGAAAAAGTCTGCATTTTCATAATGAAACAATTGGTAATAAATTCTAGCAATCATATTTTTTTACCATAACACATAAGGTATGATTGTAATACAATTTACCTTATAAAATTGCATTTTACCTTATTTACGAAATCACTTATACGATTGTATCAATACCAAATGAAATCTTAACGAGAAGTTATTTTTAAATTATTAATACTCCATCTATTGGGCCATTCACTTATTAAATTCATGCTCCATTTAAGTAACCCTCTTTGATCCTTAAAAAACCAAACAAAACAAAAATGATCCCCATCGAAAATATTATCGTCATAAAGAAAACAACAAAACGCGCACACACACACACAATTGGGGCCCTCCAATCTTTCCTTTCGGCCCTTGAGTTTCTTTTATTTGTATTTTTTCAGTATAGAATTTTCATTAACAACGTCGTCGTTCGCTTCTCCGACTGGCATTTTATTTAATTTTAATTCCTCTCCTGTGCCGTTGTTAAACTGCAATGGCATAATTTGAGTGCAATTACGTTTTAAGGACCCCCTCAAAATGAAATTTAATTATCACATTCGAATTTTTTTTTCTACTTCTTGTACTTCCCTCTTCCTCTTTATTCTCCCCTACATCTTCCTCATCCTGTCTCCCTTTTTGTATATATTTTTTTTCATATACGCGCTTTTTTATATGTATATATTTACCACATTTTTTTGTAACAATGGTATACATTTTTTTTTTGGTTTCGTTCCGGTATTAAATTAAAAGCAAACTTCACAGTAGTTTGCTGTGCATTTTTGTTTTTATATTCATTTCAACCGTCATGGGATGGCTTCCATTTTAAATATTTCATTTGGAAAAAATATTTGCACAAAGCTTTAATACCTGCCGCCGCATAATGGACGCAAACAGTGAGCTTTTATGAATGGAACATTATTAAAATAAATATTGCGTCCATTTGCGGATCACGCGAAAATACATTCGTTTCCGCATCTCTCTCTCTCTCTCTCTCTCTTTTTTTTTTCAGTACGTGGAATGTCTGAATTTCACGGCGATCAACATCAGCGCTCGGTAAAATAATCATCAAGCTCTCACCATGAAGAATCACGTCAGCTCATCCAATAATCACGCGTCTCTGTTTGCCAGTCCCGTGTACTTTATTAAAACCTAAAAGCTCGCTGGATGTGCGAGTGATACGAGTTTATTGCATAATACGTGACATCGCACGGACTGCATTAAATTTTATTTAATACTGTGACTACTTTTGAAGCATAATTTCTGAATATATGAATCATAATTCTTTGTTATTTTGAGCAACGTCAAAATGAATAATAGTTTAGAAAATGGGTCGGCAACCTGCGGCTCACTATTACGCTTACAAAAATAGTGATAGTAACATCCACAACAGTGAAGTTTGGCAAGTTGTGACACTATAATATATTGCAACACCCATTACTCACAATAGCAGTTATGATAATTACATTGGAAAATTCAATTAACTGATGAAAATATCATAGTGTTGTGTCCAACCATTGTTATTAATACTGTTGTTATTATATTGTATAAATAATCCATGTATAAGAGATCTGTCAAAGAGTTTCTCACGTAGACGCATATCAAGTGTCTTAGTAGCCACGTCTTTTTATATAAACAAATATATAAGTGCCAAGGGATTGATTCGAAGATTCCTAATCGATGCACTTCTTCTTATAAACAACTGTAAGGAATTCGGGCCGGTCGTATTGTAATCAAACCACCCAAGCCAAATTCCATGGGAACGCTTAATCATCAAATATAAACAAAGCCCTACTCCCAATCACAGCTCCCACCCCTTGATTAATAATAATTAACTTCGTAAGTAGATTATGTATTTAGATTTAGTCTCTGTAGAACATCCAACGGATAACTAAGTCTTCGATAAGACTCACCTACTATTGAATAATAAAGTTATTATAAAACCAATTGAATTTACTTAATTCAAACTACTAAGACTCCACAACGACAACACCAGACATTATTCCACGGTGTCCAGAATTCCATCACAGGGACACAATAATAGCACGGTTCCTTATACTTGTTTATATATCTGTTGATGTTGATGAATGTCAACTTAACTCGAAGATTCTTTTGGGTTGTTCTTAGATCTTGGAGCAATTCCTTTGAAGAACAGTATGGAATTACACTAGATACATTTACCACGCACACTACGTTACCTCTTATTCAAGACTTTTCTTCCTTAACTCCTCAACTGCCTTTTACATAAGTCTAAGCAGTTCGCAGCGTAATGTTTTTCACTATTTATATAAATTATTGCGCTTCTGCATCCAAAATCATCTAAAATGTTCGGTATTTCGATATTATGGATGTCGGGATCTTGTCGGTAATATGGTTTTCGGGATTTCAACTATCGGGATTATAATTGGCGAGATTTCAATTTTCGGGATTTTTCTAAATGATAGATTTACAGCTAATCATCGAAATAAGAATATTCATTTAAAATGAAATACTAGTTGATTTCTACATTCCGAGAAGTATGACATTTGACATATCTGTCAGATTATCAACTACTACTAGTTTTAAATGACAATAATAATAATATATTTTAACATTCACAAATAGATTTAAAAAAATACAAAATATTGATACAACAATATATTATAGAACAAAACTTAAAAAGAAATGCTATTACTGTTACAAAGACCTATTGGCCGCAGTCTTTTCACTCATTCAATGACATTATAAATTTTCTAAAAAGCATTAGGAAAAATGAAAATTAATATGTATCTGGAAAACTATGTAAAGGAAAGGGCGTACTAGTGTGAAATATGAGAAATATCAGATATCAAAGTAGTTAATTGGAAAACTTACGTTCATACTTAAAGACTTAATGCAATTTCTTCAAATGTTTTGTTTATGTTTAGAATCAAATCGCTTGGGATTGAATATCAATATTTTTCCTATTAAAAAAAGTATTAATTCGTTGATGAGTTTAAGTTTTGATGAAACTGAAATAAATGAATAAAAATTGTAATTACGTTGAAAATAATTCTAAAGATGTTTCACTGAAAGTATTGGACATCGATATACGAATAATAGTGCCATTTATTATTCATTGTTTATGTGCGAAATGTCCGTGGATGTGTGGCTGTCGGGATTAGTGAATGACAGGCGAGAGTGCGGAGTGCATAATGTAGTAGTATTGGGGATAGGACTTTATGTCGTTGAATTTTATATCTGCGTTTTCCCCCTAGTTCTTCACATATATATATTTTTTGTTCCGTTCTGCTGCTTTCTTCCCCGTCGAGAGAGGGTTGCTCCGCACAATATCCCGACACAATGAATCCTTCGCGATACATAAAAATCTTCACTTTTCATCTGAGCCTCTCATCTTTCTTAATATATTTAGGCTTCTCTCGTCCGATCTTGATGACTCGAGGACAAAAAAGAAACCCGAACAGCCACGACAGAAAGGAAAGAAAACGAAATGTTTCCGAATCGAAACATGCAAAATATTTAAAACAGCCCCGAGCGAAGCACCCTTATATCGAAATACCTCGCATGTCGCCACAGCAACTAGAAATAACACACGATGTTTACAGATTGAAAGAACTTTTCTTTCAGTTTCTTTCTATATCATCTGATGTTGCGTTTGCTTGCAACTACTCAATTATTAACTACACTGAAACAGAGGTATATTTATTTATTTCTAATCATCATTAGTCTAATTTAAACATCCTCTGTAATTAGAGTGAAATTACTGGATTTTTCTTGCTGTTTGGTGGACATCGTTTTGCAACCGGTTTGCTATTAAATATGGATTCCTTTGGACGTTCATTAAATACACCGTTGATTCGTTTTATCTCTTGGCGCCCACAAAGAAACAGATCTGAAGAAATAAATAGAAGCGTGTAGGCTGAAGGACGTGAGCCGACATCCTTTTGCAGGGAAAACGCATTTGCTACGCTTACGCAACTCTTGATGTGATTAATTTTATTTTGCAATAAAATACAAGATTTATGTGATTATCACATATATGTGCCTATTAAATACAGACATAGCTACTATATAACTCATGTTCAAATATATACATCATTAGTTGCAAAAATAAATATAAAAATATATGAATTCCCTTCTATAATTACTAAATATTCATTGATGCTACATTGCAAAGGTTTAAAATACCACAAAGGTAAGTTTCCCAAAAAAATGTTAAATAAGAATTTGTCATTTGGACAAGTAAAGTAAGAATACGTAAGGAAGTTGGACCATATTTGCTTTTATTTCTAACTAAGCCTCTGTAAAAATCACTTCTATTAAATATTTTAAAACAATGAGAGTGAATTACACGTACATTATAATGGTTATATAATTCAAACTAATTTGTTCATAGCCTATATCATATCTCATATGACAATTATTCTGAATTACTTCCTCCAAAAAACATATATGAGTTATTTTTAATGTTGTTTCAATTTTATTGAATTGATATAAATCTATGAGTTATTACACTTATATTTTTTCCCTAATAATAACTAATATATTTCTTACTTTTGTCTACATCTAACGTTTTCTAATGTTAAACATTCTTCTTTTATAATTGTTTTAAATGAAAATAAGAGATTGATATATCTCTGATATATTTTTGTTGCTTTTTCAATCCAATAATCATGACCACTTTAAAATTATCATGGGTCTTAGTCACTAGTTAAGTAGTCAAAGTAGAGTGGCAAATATTCATAATACTAATTACAAAATTTCTAGTCTGCCAAAAATAACTCGTTGTCATTGAATTCGTTTAGTTTTATTAATTTGAGTAACTTGAAATGATTCAATTGTTTTGTCCTATTATTTTACTTTTACTAAATGAACCTTATTGTATAGTGAACTTCTATGAAATACTTGTAATATATTTAATAATGTATTGCAAAAAGTAACAATTTATATTACTTTTTTTTATTATGAAAAAATATATATTTGGAAGGAAATAGTTAAGAAATATTTGCAAAGAATGCAGTCAGTTTTCACGTGATCTTCGAAACATGCAAATTTATTTAAAATTATCAGAAATTTTAATTGCAATACGGCTTTTCACGACTTTCACCATTAGCAGTCACTTTATAACATTAACAACATGCAGAAAGAGACATTCCTGACCTTTGAACTTAGACGCGGATTGAAATCCACAGTAAAACCTCCTGCGCCAATAAATTCTATCAATCATATTCAAATATAAGCATAAATTTATAGTTAAGTGATTGCAACGTCTAAAATGTAAGAGTAATTGAGTAGATATTACAAAAACAACAATATTTATTGATAATAAGGACTTAATAGTTCTTTGACCAAATTGATTGTTCAAAATAAACATTTTTATAATTGGCACAGAGAGGAAAATTTATAATATTTTCAAGTATACATCAATTAATCTATTGTCAAGACATCAAATGTATGTCCCCTATTATTTGGGTCTCATTTTTTTAAAATAAGAAATTAAAATCATACTTTTGCAAAATTCGCAAAATATTTCAATTTTTTCTGATTATTTTGGTTTTGGATAACTAATTTGAAAATAATAAACAATACAACTCTAAACACCCGTTATAAATATTGTTAATTATGAGGTAAAACATCTGGAATAACACATACAACAGTATTAAATTTTATTTATAAAGTCTAAATGTATATTTTAAACTCATTTAAATATAACTTTCTATTCGATGTAAAATTCACTTAAATGTCAGGTAAAAGATTGTATTACTTCTTTATTATAAGAATAATTTGAAGTAAATCGAGAGCCCTTTCAGAGGAAGCGCAAAGGAAAATGCAGTGCGTATGCAATCTATAATAAACATTTACCTTTGAGATCACGTTTCAAGGAGCGACTCAAAGCACCTTTTCGCTGTTGCTGCAGAAGTCAGCAGTAAAAATAAAATAGAAAATAGAAGGAGAAGCAGTCTGAATCACTTCTGTTGCACGTTTGATAGAGTGTACACATTCAGGATACAGTCAATTTGAGTAAATCCTGCTTTCATCCGTACGATAATAAAGGCTCGAAGGTGTATTGAGGCACAAATAATAAGTGATTTTAAATGTTTCCTAGAGAGCTGCAGGCAGTACAAGTTCTTCTCTTCCATCCTCCTGCAGCAGCTACTGCTGTTCTGCTCTGCTCTGCTCTGCTCCGCTCCTCACCACATCTGCTCTTTGTTTTTAATGGAAAAACTCCCTGAATATTTTACACGTCTAGGATTAAAGTTGAAATCTGTGTTTCTTTGGGAACGGCACGGAATGCGCGACGCGAACGCTGCCTGAGCCTTCCTCCTCTTTCGTTCCTTTTTTTTCATCCTTTCTCCATCTCTTTTCCTCTCCCTCGTTTTTGCTCAATTCCGTGCTCGTTTTCTCACTCTGCACTCCCCGAAGTGGGGAATAAAACAAATCAATCCCGGAATGTGATTGATGCGAATGTTTTAGCGGTGGGATTGCTTCTTGTTTTCCCGTTTCCCGGTCTCGTTCATTCGTGAAAAATCACTTTACAATTAGATTTTCACCGAGATGCTTTTCCAGGAAACGTATCTTGGAAATATCAGCATCTCTTAACAATTTTTGTAATTCAGTTATTCAATTCTCTAGGAATTATAAATAATTACGTAACAAATGTTGAAAACAATATAAAAGTATATTAATATAAAAATATATAGTATAACATTATAGAATTTGTTAAGTATTATCTTGTTACTGCAAAATAAGACAGCATCAAGCAGTTCGAATTCTTTATAATCCTGTTTAAAAATTTCGAAACATACTCTCTTAAAGGTCTCTTAAAGACTATATGAAATTGATTTTCGTTAGATTTATAATCCTCGATTAGTACGGTTTCAAGCACTTTGGAAGAGTTACCGATTACCTGATATTACGATACTTCTACAAGTAATTCACCAATACAGGATACACAAATAGTTTAATAACTATATGATGTAACGTTTACTATTACTATTATTTAATAACTATAAAAAATGAATTAAATTTCAATTAATGTCTAATAAAAACTGGTTTTAGGTAAAACCACAAAGAATCTATATAACAAATTGTACTTTTTTTGATGTGTTAATTAAAAAATCTCTTTGCGGCCCATTTTAATCGGCTTAAGGACTTAAAAAAGCACTCAGAGCAATATCATTAAAAAGTGTGTGTATATATGCATAAAGAGAGCAATATTGATGGATGAATCTGCCACGAAGATTAGCCAACGACAAAAAAGAAAGTCAAGAAGAAAAGTTACGAAATTAATTAGTTTTTTCATTGTTGGGAGGCGGAATAAAGCTTTCTCTTAAGTCATCGACTTATTATATTCCACATGATATTTTTTTATATATTTTTTTTATAATATTTTAATAATCTAGATAAAATTAACTTAGAATTGGCGAAAAAAAATAATTGTCAATTTTCCTTTGGAATAATTAAAATAATAACAAACAAAATGTATTGTATTTTTATTACATTAACTGTAGTCTTTTTAACCAAACAATTACAATTATACTTAGAAATGTATATAAAACATATAAAATATATAGTATTATTTATAACATAAATGTTGTATTTGATAAAGGAAATAATTAAGACCAAAATCTAAGTTAATTCATTAAAATAATAATTAAATTATTGCAACAACAACAAAGATTCACACTTAATATAATGAAAATACAAAGAAAATAGAAAGAAAATGTAATTATTGCTATTTCTGCTTAAATATTATTCTCTAAGTTAGATTTCATAATAGTTACAATAAAGAAATAGTTGACAAACATCAAATTAAAACTCACGTAGATTAGTAAAACATACATACAGCAATACCTCAAAATTCACAAAACGTCTTTCATTAGTGCGGCTTCACTATAGTACGGATTTCGAAAAAGAAACTAAATTTTAATTCAGTAAAATAAAATTTAAAAAATAGTAAACTAAATTATTGTATTTTCATAAACAATCGTTTTTTTTTCCTTATACAAACGGACCACTTTTGTGCTGTCTATTTTTATGCGATTATTTGAAAGTTCTCAATTAATGCGGTTTTGAATAGTTTGAGATGTTAACCGCACTATGTGAAGCAGTTTCTTTAGATTGGTTTGAGAAACACTTCACAAATATATTTATTATTATTATTAATTATTTTTATTGCAACAGTGAACAAAATAATAAAACTTTTATATAATTATAAGAAAAAGAAAACACAATTATATCCACTGCTGCAAAGGGCTATAGACAATAGGTCTTTCTGCCCTCTTATTATTACATATTCAATTAAATGTAATATAATTATAATAATATCTCAAGTCATCGGAAGGGAAAATCCCAAAGAAAACTTTCGTAATTAATTATTTTTCGCAACGAGAAGAAAGCTTTTTCCAAAGGCGATTATTATTCCATATCCTCTTTTTTATGGGTTTCTTTGCGTGTTGATTTCTTTCTTTTTTTCATTTTCTATTCTTTCGTGCAATTATAATCATAAAACATAGTGTTGGTAATTTTGCGAACAATGGTTTTAATTAATTTTGGAGTAAAATGGGAGCAGCCCGGGCGCTGCTCATATTAAAATGCCGCTCTGCCTCCATACATATGCAGATTGGAGTGTGGGACAATGAACACGCACCTCTTTCATGGCACGAAAATGAAAGTGACAATGCGTTATTGAGACGCCGGCAACGGGGAAGAACTCCTTCTTTCATTTCTGAGGCCGCCCCTCTTCTTCATCATCTTCTTCTCCTTCCTTTTTTCCCTTCTTTTTCTTCTCTTATCCATCTTCTCTTCTTTTTTTTTCATTTCTTTTCTTTGCCTCGCACGCGCCATTGTCACCTCCTTTTACGACAAAGGCCAACAACAATTCCGACTAAATTCCCGAAATAAAGAAAATATATATATCCTCGATAATTCCGACATTTCTGCACGAAATACATGAAATTGAGATCAAACAGTTCATTGAACAGATCAGGTACGTTTTTTATACGATCAAGTTTTAAGGAATTAGTAAAACTCACACATATTTAATATTTAATGGTAATGGTCATTATTTTTCATAATTAAATCTATCGTCTTACAAATTACAATAACATTGATTATAAAAAATATACAAAACATTCTTACATTTTAAGGCAAACATGTTAATTAGGAAACACTCGCAAAAACTTTCAAATTATAAGAGTATAAGTTATAACTTCTGTAATTTACTTCTACCATTTGTTAGAGTAATCAATTATATGAAGCAATACATATGCCAATACATAACCATATGGTTGGATTATGGCATCTTCTAACAAATATATAATTGAATATTTAAGAAAACTTTGTCACTTTATGTAATTATGTTTATTTAAAACTTTATATTTACTCATATCCACCTTAAATTAAGAGATAATCATATTACAAGTATACACTTTTGTATCGTTACGGCGTTATTTAGGGACCCTACAATGGATCTTTATATTTGATTCTAACCTGTAAGCTTTCGTATCAGATACAAATACAGATGATACAGATGATACAGATGATACAGATGATACAGATGATACAGATGATACAGATGATACAGATGATACAGATGATACAGATGATACATATGATACAGATGATTCAGATGATACAGATGATACAGATGACCACAATGGAAGACAATGGAAGACAATCATTTAAACTCTGAAAACATTGAGAATGCATACAAATATACACTTACTACTCAATCATTCATTTTTTAAATTGTAATAAAAAAAACAATGTTTCATATGATGAAGTATACTGTGATTACAAGAATTTATTACAGTTGATTTGAGTTTAGCTTTAAATAAATTTGAATGACATTAATATTTTGATCAAATTATGAATAATCGCTAGATTTGAGAATAAAATATAGATTTATTCTAATAATAAATAATAGGAAGCCCTTTGGTGATCCAATAATATATTGAACTAAAAATTTACAAGTTCTTTTTAACAAAATACCAGCCAAAATAATAGTAATAAAATTAATGTATAAGCAGAATAACTTACATCTTTTATTCATATTTTATAATATGAGAATTTTTGATACAATTTAAATGTTTCAAATCAAATTTCTCTTATATTTTCGTAATGAAATGAAATGGTAATCCAATTCACTTAAAATCGTATAAAAAACGGTATCAAATGTGTTAGCAGATGTAAATTCTACGGGCTCTTGGTGTCCCGTTAGCTGGCATTCTTTGCATCAACATTACTAATAATGCTATGGTATTAGGATGTTCACCAGGCTGTAAACCAACAATCTATCATGGATCTTGTGGAAAAAAAAAGTATATTTTCAATGGTTTCAATGGGAAATCTTTATAAGAAAGGTAACGACCTCTCTGTTATATAACTGTAATACTTATATTATAATAAAAGTAAGAAATAACAAGAATATTATTGAAAAAATATCGTAATAATTTAATATGAGATATGTTAATAATAATTAACAATTCTATATAAATGACCACTGCTAATAGCTCTTAGTAAGTGTGGATGATCACGTGTACAATAAATTAGGATTATTATTATAACTAAAATTTATTACATACATAAAAAATACTATTACATATCGCAGAATGTATTCCAGACTTATTTTATTTAATACCCAACATTAAAAACTTTAATTAATTATTATTTTTATTGCTTAATAAAGTTTACATTTGATTAATAACATTTGGTATAGAAGTTTTTCTATATGATAATATATTATATTTTTATTTTTTTATGTATAATTAACGGAGAATATGTGTGCCCAAGTTCACTAGAATGTATATTAGTGATCTTCATATTTACAAAAGCTTATAAATCGTTCCAGTTTTTGGTATTCTTAATATCCTAATGAACCCTTAATATTTAATTTTCTATGAAACATGTAAACACAAAACAAATTATTACACAGAAACATTTATGAAGGTTACAAAAACCCTGAAGAATGCAATGAAAAAATATTAATAAAATATAAAAAATTGTATGCATAGTCACTGAAGAGGTACAGTTATCAATAACTTAAATTTTGACAGCTTCATCTACAAATGGTTAAAAGGTCGATAGCCCTTTCAAAACTAACATTTCTTATCATTTTTACGAATTTTTCCTTTGTTATTGCATTTTCATTTCATTATTTATTAAGATTTACATTTGTAAATCTGATTTAGATGCCTTTTCACTTGATGATGTTCTTTGCTGCACCCGATTTCAATCTTTGTCCTAATGTATATGTAAAGACTGAAAAATGAAAAGTACACAGAGGAACTGAAAAAGTTTACACGATGATGAAAAGCGAGTATCAGATGTACACAAATTAAATCTCTCGGCTCAAAAGCTTGCAACAGTGACCCCCTTTTTTACACATAATATCGCAGAGTATGGAAAGGGGTCACCGAGTCCTGGAGCGCAATGCAATCTACACTTCATCTCTAATTGCTCAGAAAAATTATACGCCTCGTCCTTTCGGGAAAGCGCACCAAAGGAATGAGGTCGGCTTTGTACTTACGTACATATTAATACATATACACGTATGTGAGTTGTACGTAAAAAAAAAGCGGTTACGACGAATCTTTCTTAATATTCCTTTTCATTACGACAACCTCGAAAATTACAAAATGTGCATGTTCGTAGCACTTCGAAGTCGGATTTACTGAAAGCATCGAACAGAAGGAGAGGAAAAAAATGGAATGTCCAACATTCACTTATTTTAATTGAGTTATTTAAAAATACCAATATAACGTAACATTCGGTAGTCCGTTTCGGTTTATTACACATAATGGCACCATAATTACGGCGCTATTTTAATGGGATATCCTTTTCATAGTCCCCTTCCTCCTCCACCTCTTTCGGTGCTTTTTCAGCTTCGTTTTCTTCTCCTTCGTCCTCTCCGACTTCGTGTTTTCGTTTCTTTCCTCGATTTTCTCTCTTCATTTCTTTCTCTCCTTTCCTCTCACACCATATTCTCTCCATACGGATTATCCAGTAGCTACTTGTTGATTCATAATCCACTTTGGGGCCTGTTTATAGGAGCTGCTGGAATTAACACATTCTTCTCCACGGTATATTAATAATGCATTCTTGGTCGCTTTTCGATCCATTTTCACTAGTCTCCATTATATTTTATTATCCTTTATATAGAAATACTATATATATAATATAGTGTACATCCCTTTTCATCGGGTGGCCTCATTTAATAACCATCTAGAATATTTTAGGCATGTCGTTTAGTGACGTGTTTTCCCTTAGTCCTCTTCACAAAAGAAAGATTTCACGAACTTTCTGGCAACTTTTTTTTCTCTCTTTATATATATAATATAATATATACTCCCCAAGAAAGCCGCCCCGTTTTCATTGTCCCATTTCGAATTCTTTAAACTTTCTACATAATAATCATATTTTCCTGCTGAATCGTCAACAACGTATATATATATAAAAAAAAACGTGAAAAAGTTCTTTTGTACGGTCTCAGCATTTCCTCCCATACATCTTCCAATTTAATTACGCGTTTCGTAATTCGGTCAGTTTTTACTTTTTAAACCAATTACAGTATCTTCCGCAGCACGGATTATTTCATATTTATGGAATATGGAACGCGTATTTTTTATATAAGATCTGTTTTACTACTTCTATTACCTATTTATATATATATTAATAGGAATATGTTAAAATAAAGTTAATTTTTCATTATTCTTCTAAACAAGACATTATCTTATAAAACGCGCATATGTATATATAATTTCAGTACATAATTAAAACAAAAAAACTCCAAAATTAACATTTGTTTGTAATTCCTTTATAAATAATAATAAAATTAAAGTTAACTAAAATTCTCTTTTTCATACGATATTACGAATTATGAATATTTAAAGTAACTATTTGTAAAATTTACTAATTAACTACTTTAATAATTATATAGATTAATAAACTAACAATTTCATTAATGAAAAAAGTAACAAATTCTGTACCATCTAATACTTTTTATTTTGTTAACAACTTGGGTCACTGGAATAGTTAGTTTTATAGAAAATAATTATTTTTCACAATTTAATTTCTGTTCAAATTTGAAATTACTCTATTTTTCTTCTCAAAGTTTCTTTCAGAAAATAGTGCAATGTGAAACAATTTTCATGAATTCTGTTTATGATGATTGAATACATTAATATTTTTTCGAAAACTGTTGAGAATATTGTTGATATATTAATTTCCTATTAAATCTATTTTCTTCTATTTGATTTTTTAAACAAAAGGAAAATATGAACTCTAAAATTTCAGATGTTTTCTTTTTTATTGAAATTAATCTACTACTAAATGTATTTAACAAACTATTTTTTAATTTCTTGGACTCAAAATTTAAATTTTCATGTTAATTTTCATTATTTTCAGATGATTGATAACTTAAAAATCAATATTTTTTATTAATATATTCTGAAATAAAGACATAATATATAAGATCAAATACACCCATACCTCGCTATATGGCTGCTCTTTATACGGCATTTCACCATAACGGCCCTCTTCAATTAAGGCACATTTTCGATTTACGGCCATAAATGTTTCGCTATAACGGCAAAAGAAACTTTTATATGCATTTTATTTGTATAAATTGGAAAATCTTTTAATAATATTACAAAAATGTTAATAAACAAAAATCAAAAATATAATGAATAAGGGCTATCGACCATTGGTCTTTCCGACCATGAATATTAACAATGAAAGAAGTACTAAAGTAGAACTATATACAAATAATAGAGAAACGAAATGAACAAAACTGTATTAATGAGATAAGAAAAAAGGGAAGGGAAAGAACATTATTGAATTAATTTTATGTATAATCTTTACTGAAGCAAAATTATTGACTTATAAGTATGTTTTCTCCTTGAATCGACTAAGACTATTATCTAGTTCAAAGAGTCTAACTAAAATAGCGCCTGCGAAGGAGAATGTGTATGTGCAGTGCTGGTAATGGCCTGCCTCTTATCTTTCCAGGAAAAAGGTTCCACTTGGTTTCTGTTTCTTGTACAAACGTCTTTTTTATTCTCCTCCTTTCCGTTTATTTCCTTACGTTTTTCTTTCCTTGGCTACTTCAAATCCTTTGATTCAAAGCGAACGGATTTATGTGCTCGCCGTATTACGCAATAAATTCGTTATTTCTGCACCGCGACTTTCTCAAAGCGACAACAACTGAGTAAACATTCCCCGCTCCAGATCTCTTTTAATTAACAATTATTTCTTGCTGCTCTTCCACTGATCTCTATGGATGTGCTTTCAGTTTGTTACGACAACAAATGTAAGAGGCTATAAAGCAACTGACATAATTGCAAAAGAACACTTCTTTTTATTTCATTTGCAATTACTTTATAGTTTCTTTTTAATTAAATAAAATTTTAATGTTTGTTACTTTACTTTGCTATTATTTTCTGATACCATTACATGCATACAAAACGTTTATTACTATTTGTCTTAAGTTTTAAATAATTAATTGAATAATTAGTTTCATAATCAGAATTGCAGATTTAAAATTTGTATTTGGTGGATGTTGTGTTTAAATATTGGTCTTATTATTAGCATGAAAAACCAGTTAACAATAATTTATAAAATATTATACATTCAAATTTCATACATTCTCAATTTACTGATATAAGTATGTCACATTGTTACATTTCCGATTATATAAATGAAAAATTAAGTGAATTTGCTCCGACTTACGATTTGTTTATATTGTTCTACATATTAAAATAAATATTATATACTTTAACACTAAATATAAACTATGAAATTAATGCATTTTATATCAAAAAATATATATTTTGTTAATAGTATATATTCATATGTTTTGCGCATACTATTCGAGGTATTGCTGTATTGTAGCAGCAATGCCTCGAATAGTACGGCTTCAATTCACTAGTTCTGTATAAAAAATTCAAAAGAAAATTTCAAATAAATAAAAAAAAATGATGGAAATTTTAAAATATAATTAGTTTAATCAATAATAATAAACAAAAAGATATTTTGCTTTTTCTATTGAAGCTTAAAACGCTGCTGTAGAAATTTATGTATAGGTTTAAATTTGCTTCAGAAATTTAACTATAGGTTCAAGCATACTCTAAGACAAAAAAAATCAAGTAATATCATTAAACCTAACTACTACTCAATCAATTTATATAGCTTAACAAATCAGAGAACTTAAAATGTAAACAAAATGAATAGACATTCAATAGTTGATAATTTCTTTATATTTTTCATGTATTTTTATCATATTCTAGTGGTTTAATTCATTTTATGTCAACGAAAATTATAAATAATGCTTCCTGAAGACTGTGATTTGATATAAAATGACTTAACAACGGCAAAAAATTATATCAGAGAATGTACAAAAAATATTAATAGACTTTCAATAGAATATGATTTTTTTATATTTTTCACGTATTTTTTTCATTTTATAGTGGTTTAACTGATTTTGCTTCAACGGTAATTAAAAATAATGCTCCCTAAAGATTATGATTTGAAATAAAATGCCTTAACAACGGCAAAACATTATATACTTTAACACATCAGAGAATAGAGAATGTACAAACAAAAATAATAGACTTTCAATAAATTAAGATTTTTTTAATATTTTTCATGTATTTTTCCATTTTCTAGTGGTTTAATTGATTTTGCTTCAACGGTAATGAAATATAATACTACCTGAAGACTAAGATTTGATATAAAATGCCTTAACAACGGTAAAAATTCAAGTGTGTTATTTACTTAGACAGATTTACTTAGAAGCTTTTTGCATTTTTCGCATTTCCTATTTATGTATTTCTTGTCTGATATGTAAAGTTTAATAATTAGAATTTTTATTTATATCTGCAAATTCTCTTGCATTGAAATGTTCTTCTCATTATTTATTCTGTAACAGTATTGTAGTTCAAGGGTTTCTTGTAACTCACTTTATATCATTATTTCATTCTGAAGTATTACCTCATCCGACAGATAGCATCTAAAATAAAGTACGTGATCGATAAATGTATGATTTTACATAATATGGAAAGTTGGAGCAGTTCTCGAGTGGGCTTCGCGTTCAAAATCCTACGCTGCAAACCGATTTGAGGGTATCATTATATTTCGTTTTCGACAAGGAATCAATATGGAGAACAGCAATCGAAGCAAGTGCGTATTGCCGGATGCGAAATCGGCTTTGCTCTGCAAGTACACATCGAGATACCAGGCGACGAGAGAGATACAGAGATGGAGAGATGAAGAGAGAGAGAGAGAGAAAGGCTTACAAAAGAGAGCAAACAAGCAGGAAATGTATGCGAGATGTATTATAACGGGTCCATTAGATCCGTGAGCGTTAGTCGCAGAACCGTTTAAACAGTAAGTTCGTGGGCAATTTATTAAGCGGCTTTTAAAAAATACTTGGGAATGCCGTTTCGGTGGGTTTCCGATGATGGGGGTGTAGATTACGCCTCGTGTCAAGTATATAATGGAGCGAAAAGTTTCAGGCATTGTTTCAATTCCTGACGAGAAAAAAATATCCTTTCTTCCAACTTTATTTTTACTTACAATCCATTTCGGCACATTTTTTGTTGTTGCTGTTATTTTCCTCCCCAGTTCCGCGTTTTCTTTTTATATACACAAAGAGTCCAAGGACTAAAATACCAATTACATGCACTGTTTCTTCCCTCGTGCTTTGTTCCATCTCCTTTTCGTTTGCTTTTTTGTGTGTGTGTGTTGGCGCGCTTCATTAAGAAAACATCCCCGAAATTATCCTTGCGCATTGTTTAACATGCGGCATCTTCGAACAATGCACTGTTGCATGTAATCCATTACGGGGGAGGCCTCTGTGTGTGTGCATTTTAAGGACGAGCCTGGCGAGTTTGGAACGCAGCTGCACAGAGCCGTATCTAGAGGAATGTCCAGGACATACTCTTCTCATCTTCGAGTTACATTCATCAGGTTATTCTGCATTAAATAAGGAGAATATTCAAGCAGACTGCTATCTTGTAATTTCATATTCTGGTTAAAGTTAAACCACATTTTATTCTAAAAATTATAATTAGTTAATTATAAGAAATTAATTTCTACTGAAACAAATCTCTATTGATAAAAAAGTAAATTTATGTATTAAATAAGATTTATTAAAAAGAAACTGTTAAACAATATTATATAAACAACATAAATAGATTGAACTAACATCTGAACATTCAATACAAATTAATATTATATAATTATGATTACCTGCAAAATTTAATAGAAAGTTATCAAACATTCAATTTATAGCAAACACGAAATAAAGCTTTTATTGAAATTGATAATTACATTTTCCTGTAAAAATAATTTCACATTGTATATTAGTTGAGAACATATTGTTTCATTTACTTTATGAAGTAACGTATCCCAATTATATAGCAATTACATTCTATTGACTCGCATAATGAAGCTTAATGAATGCGTTTTGCATCTTATTAGTTAACTGAAATACAGTCAACCCTCCTATGACGCGGTACTCTCAGAACGCGGTTTGTATATAACGCGGAGCTGAAATTGCGACAGCCCTCCTATAATGCGGTACTCTTACAGCGCGGTTTCCGTTCAACAGCATCCCATAAGTTCTTTCTTACTTCAAATGGTTCAAGCAATACAAGATGATTCTACAATTTCACTCCCAGTTACAGAAATAGTAAACATTGCTTCTCGTTTAAGCGATGAAGAATTTGCAGTAAACCATCAGGATGTAAGAGAACTAGTGCTCGGGGAAGAAACGTTAGATGAGGAAGAACTGATGGAATTAATTAATGCATCCACCTCAAATGCATTTGTAAATGAAAATAAGGAAAACGAAAGGGTGCCAAATCTCGATTTACAAGATGTGACAAATGGGCTAAATTTGGCTAAAGAATTAGAACTTCATTTCATTCAAACTGTTCGTTCAACGGCGTAAAGTTTAAAACAGAGTTAAGAAATTACTTAGCTCCTTATATAGAGAGGTTTTAGTAGATTTAGAAAAAAAAAGCTACAATCGAAAACCAATGTGAAGATGAACTAAGTGATGAAGACATTTTGCCCTTTAAAAGAAAACGAGTTAGGCGACTCATATCTGACAGCGAGGATGAGTGTTGCAAGATTACATAATTTTACAAAAGTCTTCATTGTTTTTGTTGAAAAACAGTCTTTTAATTTAGTTCTTGTTTCATTTTTTTATCAATCCTTATATGAACTCTTCAATTCAATTCAATAAAAATAATTTATAATTTATCTTGTCTTTTGTATTTATTGATCTCCATAAAACGCGGTACGAATGATGTGATTTGTACTAATTCCGAGTTTCTTATAGCGCGGTTTCCATGCAACGCGGTAGACGGTTTACATAGAACATGTTACGAATTAGCCTGGTTTGTACGGTTAAATCCGAGTTTCTTATAGCGCGGTTTCACTCACCGCGTTATAGGAGGGTTGATTGTATATCCATTATTGTTTATTTTATTTAAACATCCTTTTTAGTCCACGTTGGGTCAAAGGGCTATTGACTGTTGTCTTTTTTCCAAAGTATTATGATTAATTCCATATGAATTAAACTATAATAGATCTATTTCATATTAAAGTCATTCTAATTAATATATTTTTAAATATGAATAACTTAATATGCAAGTTCAAAACTATGTATCAGTCTTTTAATTTATTTTCTGAAGTAATTTAGTCCCATTCTGACAATTACATTTTATTATCCCCATTAAAAAGCTTCATTTAACGAATTAATTTTGAAGATTACTTCCTTTCACTATGAATTCCATATTAATTAAATTGTAATTAATATATACTAAATACATTCTTTTTTTTTTCATATGAATTCTACACTTATGTAGAACAATGAAGATGAAATAAAAACAGAAAAACTTAAATTTAGACTTATAAAATATGGTTTTTTTCAATGAAAACTGAAGTTGAGAAAAAAATATTTTTAGTTTCTTTAGAAAGTAACATATCTCACTCAAGAAACTTCGTTTAATGAATTCATTTTATAGAATAGGATGTAATTCATTTTATTAATTACGTTAATAATCAACAAAATTTATTATTTTCCTAACAAAGGACTGTTGACTGCAATCTTTCCATCAAATTACTATAAATTTGTATATATTGAAGACTTTCCATTTGATAGATATTTGACTTTATTTTAATAGAAATAATATATGGTGCAACTGCACAACTACTATAATTTCTGAATTCTCTCCACCCAGTGACAATTAATTCCCAAAGATGATTACGCTCCTCCCTTCGACCGTGTCCGCTTCCTGTCTGTATGTTCACGGTTATTAACGAAGCATCTTCCTTGCAATTATTACATGGTTTAATATGATTTCCTTTGCACACAGCGCAAACCACAAAACCCCAGCCCTTCGACCGCAACCGCTCGCTACTTACATATTCTCTACCGAGCACAAGCAGCTCGACAATCATTGAAATGGCTTCTTAATCTTGTTACATTATTCCGGACGTCGTGATTTTATTAACAGCTCATTACCTACCGTAGCCAAAACTCAACATAATTTCATTCATATTATATTTATTATTATTAAAATGCATTTTTACTCTATAAAAATAATTAATTTACAACTAAATATTGAATTAATCTAGTTAATATTATACACAGTCTGTAGCTCTTTATATTAAAAATACAATAAAATATGTTTACTATAACAAGTATAAACATATAAATGTTATAGACCTATGTTACTCAAGCTATAGGTTATAAACCAATATTCGTGTATACTCAATAGCTTCTTTGACATAAGGTGTCATTCCGAATCATATATGTTGTCTCGCTGTATTGGGTTCGCAGTACAAGTACATATTAGTATGATCAATTTTGCAACAAAAATGTTCAGAAACATTGTTACCACAAATTTGACCTAAGGGATATCGACCAATGTCATTCTATCCATTAAATTATAATATATTACATAATTAAAATACAGTCATTTTAAAAGAAATTGTTGTTTTATGGAAATGCATACTACACAATATCTTAAACATTTAAAAGAAATCATATTTTTATAATAATATATTGCTATTTTTTTACAAAAAGTGTATAAATTTGAGTGTAAAAGTGTAGAAATTCTTAACCTTTAATATGTCGCAAAATGACAGCTGTCAACCATCTAAATGTCATCTTATAAACTACTGACAAGTGCTGTTATAAATTATTGGTCTTTTCCACCAAAAAATAATTTTATTACAAATATTTCATTTTTCTCCATGATAAATAACAACTAAATAGCAATTTGTAATTAATATGCCAAAAAAATACAATAATGTGCTTCACTAATTGGAACCTATAAATTTTATTATTTTTTTTATACATAACTGACTATTAACAAAAAAATAAGAAACGTTTAAAATTTGGCATCATGCTGGTATACTTTTGCCTTCTCTAAATAATTACTGGTTAAGAGCAGTCTAAAAATATAATTTCGGTAGCCCAACAATTAGTGTTTCTCCTCGGGCGATCGGCTACCAAAATCCTTCGAGTCGTTACATTTTATAATGCTCTTTTTTAATTACGTTAATCATATATTAATCAAACTTAATTTTTAGGTATTCATTATTTTATGATGAGATAAACATCGAGTAGATTCGGGTTTCCATGTACAGTCGTAACATTTTCTTCAAAAAAACGGTTTTCATTATATTTTTCTTGGAAACATATTGTGTGTTATCTTCTATGATGTAGTATGAAATTAAATTTTTATTTTATCTTTCATAATATAAAATAATTGACTTTCTTGAAATGTAGAAATTAAAAAAAACAATATTTTTATTAATTAAGATTTATTAATTCATTAGTTTGTTAATATCTTCAAATTATTACTCTTTTATTTATTTAGAAATATGTATTTGATCTATAAAAAACATGTTTCTAATTTCTCTGTTTTATTTTAAAATTATGTTTGCTTAAAGTGCTTAAACAAGATTAGATAACCGTATTAAAAGCGTTCATAATTAATTAATTTCATGTATGATAGTTCAATTAAGTAAATTGCGGAAATTTTGGAATTATCCAAGAGAATTCTGCACTAACAGAATCCACGTTATTTGATTTTGAAAATATCAAACCCATCAAAAGCGCCGACTCGGCGAACGGTAATTACCTTAATGATATTGGCCACTCACCACTCTATTATATTGGCCACATGGTCACATCATCACTCCAACATTAATACAGACATCTAATAATTTGCAATCACATTTCTAATCACTACACCAAACACAAATATTACAAGAGTTCTATAGATATTACTCACATTTCAAACTTAACACTAAATCTACTTAAACTTAAGCAGTCCTTGGACAATGCGAGGAATACTCGGTTTCCGAATTGACTTTTTGAACTGTTGTACATAATATTTTCTATTTCCAATCACATTTCTATTGACTACACCAAACACAAATAATACAAGAATTCTATAGACATTACTCACATTTCAAACTTAACACTAAATCTACATAAACTTAAGCAGTCCTTGGACCGATGCGAGAAATACTCGGTTTCTGAATTGACTATTTGAACTGTTTTGCATAATATTTTCTATTTTCAATCACATTTCTAGTCACTACACCATACACAAATAATACAAGAGTTCTATAGACATTATTCACATTTCAAACTTAACACTAAATCTACTTAAACTTAAGCAGTCCTTGGACCGATTCGAGAAATACGGATGTTTTCCGAATTGACTTTTTGAACTGTTTTGCATAATATTTTCTATTTTCAAACACATTTATAATCACTATACCAAACACAAATAATACAAGATTTTTATAGACATTACTCACATTTAAAACTTAACACTAAATCTACTTAAACTTAAGCAATCCTGGGACCGATGCGAGAAATACTCGGTTTCTGAATTGACTTTTTGAACTGTTTTGCATAATATTTTCTATTTTCAAACACATTTCTAATCACTACACCAAACACAAATAATACAAGAGTTTTATAGACATTACTCACATTTCAAACTTAACACTAAATCTACTTAAACTTAAGCAGTCCTTGTACCATGCGAGAAATACTCAGTTTCCGAATTGACTTTTTGAACTGTTTTGCATAATATTTTCTATTTTCAATCACATTTCTAGTCACTACACCAAACATAAATAATACAAGAGCTCTATAGACATTACTCACATTTCAAACTTAACACTAAATCTACTTAAACTTAAGCAGTCTTTGGACCAATGGGAGAAATACTCGGTTTCCGAACAGACTTCTTGAACTGTTTTGCATAATATTTTTTGTGTTAACTGACTATTATAAAGTTATAAAAAATATTTCATTCCAGTTTTTTAGTAAAAACTGAATTCTCGAACTTTTGTCAAATAAAATCAATTTCAAAGAAATGAGTTTTCGATCAGAATTACAATACTGTTTTCTATAAAAAGTTTTCATTTAATTACAATTAAAAAAAGTTTAAATAACAAATCTTTAATTTTTCATGCAACTGTAACCTCAATAATTCTACTAAATACTAGAAACACTCAGTTTTTGTATATAATTTAAGATTTAGTTACTATTATAAAGATTTAAGAAGTTATCTTTGTTGATTCTTACGAAAAGAAATAGTAGAACTTCGGTCTCTGAAATGTTTTTGTATAGTTTTGTATGGTTACGAAAATCTTTACTATTCAAATCCAATAAAGGTTCGGTATGCGAACAGAAATCCGAAACTATTTTATAGAAAGCTTTATGATTGAATTATTTTTATTTTTATGCAACACAACAAAATATTAGGACAAAATAATAATAAAATCGCGATTTTAACCTTTCTCCATTTAGTACAGAAATCCAATAAAAAAAACACACATTACTGACCTGTTTTATATAGGATTTTATGATTGTATTACGACTATATAGGTTTACATGAGTAATTTTTATTTTAATTTATTAAAATCTCAAAAATTCATTTTTGTTTTAAGATTGACTATTATATTTTATGAAAATTCTAGATAAGAAAAAATAAAAGTTTTGAATAAGATTTAATTAATATTAGATATTATTAATATATTTCTCAAAAATCCATTTATTTCATTTATTTCATTTGTCGTGCAAAAATACATTATACAATTTTAGAACTGTTTTATAGGAAATAATAAATATCTAATACAAAAAAGTTCACTTTCCAAAGAAAATTATGAAACTACTTAGTACACCCATACCTCTCTTTACGTTCCACGAAACTTGGCCGGAAAACGAAAAGCCGTATAAGGAATCATTTATTGCGCTTGCGCAAGGTTGGCAACATGTAGATATATCGACATCGAAAAAACGTTTTTTGCCGTTATACCGAAACATTTTAGACCGTAAATCGAAAACATGCCTTAATCGAAGAGGGCCGTTATAGCGAAATAACGTATAAAGAGCGGCCGTATAGCGAGGTATGAGTTTATAATATTTTATTATTGAATTACTATTGAAATATATATTTTATGAGTGAATTAATATAATCAATTTAACATGTTTCAGTTTTCGAAATACTTTGAACAATGTATTAAATTTCATATCAAATATTCCAGTATATACGTCTTAAACCGCTTTAATCATTTCGCTGATACCAGCATTAGGCATTAGATTTCTCAAATGTATTTATGGAATGCTTAGAACAGGAAAGACATTGTCTAGAAGTTTACCGCTGAGCATAGGATTTTCTATACATTGAAACGAAACAGCGTTTTTTTTTTCGATCGCATCACATCGGAAAAATAGTTGCAACGAAACCTTTCATTTGAAAAAAAAAGTGCACATAATTCTGTAAACAGTTATGGAAGAATCCTGGTCGAGTGAACTTTCGAATATAAATTGCGCGATGCGTGCGTTCATGCAAAAGCAGCGAATAAATTAGTGGGGATTGTTGAAGGTAACGCTATAAAAGTTATAAATAGTTGCTATAAATTGTGCAGAGGCAATAATATTTTTGAAAAAAAAAAAACGGAAAATATTGTGGTATAAATAATACATACGACAAATATATTACAAACAATTGTTTTATATATTATTTGTATTTTACACATTGAGAGAACAATATTTATTCACCATTAGTAATATAAATATTGCCTGCAGTATTTTGATTTTATACAAAATTAACTTTAAAATATAAGTGTTTTCGTTATGTTTCCATGCTAAAACTAACAATATTTGTTTACTTTACACATTTTTTGTGTGGTAGATTCACATCCAATGTTTGCTACCCGAATTGTTCGTTAACCGAATCTTCGACAGAATCTTCACGTCACTAGATGACTACTAGAGAATTTGATTCTAAAGTAACATCATTATATCAGTAAAGTGTTCGTTACCCGAATATGTGCTTATCCGAATATAAAAATCGTTCGTTATCAAATTTGTTCATTAACTATACAAAAATAGTAAAAAATAATAATATATGAAATGTACAGTTTTTCTGTAATTTATTGAAAAAAAACGATCTGGATAATATGATTAAGTAGTACTACGATTAAAATATGTTAAATATTATATTCAATGAATTTTAAAGATTTTTTCTTAAAGTAAGGATTAAATATTTAGTTTATTTAGTTATTCATTTACTAATAGGCGTATGGTTAGAATCGCCTGTCAACATCTTAAAGAGTCTCGATTCGAGTTCCAGACACTAAACATGATTTTGTGGTTTCTTACACTGCTTTTTCAATGCTTCTGAACTGAGGCCTTTGATTCCTAAAAAAACAAGTTCAAGGGATTAGTTATCAAACGCTTCCAAACAAGTATTTGCAACGGCGTGGTAATTTACTGAATATCCGTATGGATAGATTGTAAAAAAGACACAAAAAAAGGTCTTTCGTAATATTTATTGGAAGAATATTTAAAATTCTTATGTGAATATATAATTTTAATAATATAACTAATACACTATGTCTGTATAAAAGTACATGTAAATGAAAGCGAATTAAATAAGGCATGTTTACAATATTATTATTACCTTGTTCATATCTGTTTTATACAAGAAAAATATAATAAAAATGATGCGCTGTTTACATGTAATAATGCAAGGCTAAGTGATGTAATGATATATGTCCAACGAGCGCACATCCGGCCGCCGCAGAATTACGCAATCCGTGCGCAAATTGGCGAAATATTGCGGTGAACAGAACAAAACGACAACGAGATGATGGTGTACTCGTTATTTATATACATGTAATGCGGATTTGTAAGAAAATTTACACCATTATCCTGCACGGCGGGACCTCATTAATCCTCTCTTATGGTATTATTACCCCATGCAATTATTTCAATAAGGTTATTACGGCCGTAGTAGTAGGCTTATTCCACAAACAACTGCCGTACATGGGCACACGGGAAAATGGGCCCTTAATTTGATCCGAGCCAAGACCTCATATTATATGGGGTTCTATAGACTAGTTATTATTAGGCCATACTTTGTCATTCCTTTATATCTTAATAATAACAACTCTTCGGAAATAACACAGAACGAGTTGGTAATCACAAAAAAACAGGTATTTTATTAGTTTCACAGACGTAAATTATTGTATTTATATAATTTTCAGATATAGTAAAAAGATATCAGAAATACTATAATTTATCAGTTGTTTCGGTTGAAGAAATTTTCTGTTAGCATTGAAAGGAATTTGTAATATTAAAATTAATTAATTTCACGATAAAACTATATTCAATTGAAATAAATAAATTTCATAGTATATTTGAAACACTTAAAAGTGAAAAAGTCTATAAAAAAAAATAACAAAAGACTAATGTAAGAAAACAATACAAATTTTAAAAGAATTTTGTGTGAAATAATAGGAAAGGGGATATCAGCTAAATTTATGAGATAATTTAATAAAGAATAGCATATCAAATCCGCAAAACACATCTATTCTCGATAAATCTCAGCAAAATTTGGTCATTAAAAACTTAGAAATGTTGCGCCTTGTGTACTAGTTTGTGCCCCGAAGCCACATAGCATACCTTTTTCGGGGTTGAAACATGTTTGAAAAAATACACTGCGAAACATGGATATTAAAAGCTAAAATCCTTAAAACATACTTTTTTTCTGTGTCATACTCACCAAAATCTGTACATTAAACTAGGAAATATTGCTCATTGTGTGCTGATTTGTGTACCCAAAGCTGCAAAATACACTTTTTTCTGGGTAAAATAATATGCGTCTTATGCTCAGTACAAAATGAAGATTAAAAGCAGGGAAATATTGCACCTTGTGCGTTGATTTTTGCCAAGAAATCAAAGAAAAAAAATATTTCTCGTCTCAAGAAAATAATACTAATATCTAGTACCATGATCATAACTATTTACTCCCCTATGCTTGTGGCCCCCTTTTACAAATCGCAACGGTTTAGGTCAAAATTAATTGTGCTCGAATATTAGTTTTTATATATCAATAATTGTACAAATTATATTCAACTTATTTATCATACCTATCAATTATTATAAGTAACGCATGTGATTTAACTCTATTAACTGATAAAACTTATCAAAAACTTATATAACAGTAGTTATGGTTTAGTAATAAACGATTTTTCCATTAATCGTGGGAAAATGATCTGATTTCAAAAGTTTTTATGAATTTAAAGTAATACAAGAAGCATATTTCACTTGACACAAAATATAAATGCATTTTAGATCTTAATGTTACATCAATAAGATGCGTATGGTTGACGGAACCCATTGTGCATAAAGAAGTCAACGGAAACGTGTCACACGACGAAGAAAACATTAATATTGCATGGGAGAAAGATCGCTATTAAATACTATTGCATTTTTTTTTGGGGGGTGTCACCATGGATTTTGATAAATGGCAACTAAAAGGCACAGAGGATTTCTTCTTTTTTTTTTCTTCTCGAAGTCGATGGTCGGCATGGGAATACCGAGAAATCGTCCACATTGAAAGACCATTTGGCACGTCAAAAGGCAAGAAAAGAAGTGACCTACGAAAAGTTGGACAGCACCCAAAGTTTGCAATGAATAAAGATTTTTATGTGAGTAAAAAGATATAATATATAATGGGATATTCAATATACCAATTCTTTAATGAATACGTAAATTCTCGAGTATGAAACAGACAATTTTACTCAAGTTGCAACAGGATTATTCCTGATATATACCACTTTTATTGACGAAATCAGTGTTTTTCAACCTTTTTCATTAAAATCATTAAAACATATTTGATTGAAAAATAGAAAATCGTGACATCCTTATGATTATTCTTGAAATCAATTAGTGCTTCTTGCTCTTCACTAATTATATTTACTTGATTAACGTCCACAATGAATGGATTTCTTATCCAATCGTAATCCTCGACACGTAAAGAAGGAAAGTAGTGACTTATATTATTGAGTAAGATTTGTATATGTTACGAAATTAGACTTTATTTTAACATTTGTCGTAGTAGAAAAATGTATAAACATGCTAACATTTCCATCTTTTACTTCTGTTTACCATAAATTGAATTAACATTGCAAACTCTTTATTTCATCAGTTGTTGAACAGAAGATTTTCATCATGGATTTTGCGTCACCCCAATTGAAAAACTGGACTAAATTCTCGCAATATTTAAAGAAAATATTTTGAAAATACAATGAATATTTAATTTTGATTAATACAACAATTACATGCATTGTATATGTTTGTATATTTTAGTAAATGAAATGTATGCTTTATACACGAATTATAATTATTTCTATTTATGATATGTGTCAATTGTATTAAATTTAAAAATAAATTATAATATTATTTGATAATATTGTGAATTCAGGTATTTTCTTTTGCATAGTTAGAGAATAATGTGCGCATTTTACACAACCAATTTTGGTATTCGTATTTATAATTTATTGTTGCAAATTATATTAATACTTATTATTTGTAATTTGTTAATATTTATATATATAAAAATTCATCATCATTTAATTAATTACATAATTAATGAAATACTCTTATTAAAATATTTGATTTATTATTTTATTTCAATATTTGTTCATTTAATATAATATTTATTTTTTATCAGAAATTATCATTTCATCTGCATTTTTTTTGATTGAGTTTCTCATAAATTCTTACTCACTATATCAACAGACATTGCACAATAATATAGATAAAAGTGGAACAGTTATTATCACCGGAAATTATTCCAAATGTGAAATTTCAGGAACTTAAGTTATCAGTAGATAAATATGTCAATTGATGTAGATAATAAGTATTTTCTTAGCTTTCATAGCCAAAAAGAATAAAATAATTTCTTGCTTTTCAAAAGTAGTAAAAAAAAACTGGTGCAGTGTGCATTTCAATAGTACAAATATTGTATTTAACGTAAATGTGTTGTATTTTCTCAATACAAATGTCTATTGACCATAAGTCTTTCCATCCATATTCTATAATATTACTAAATATAATTTACATACAAAATAAGGGCTGTAATCTTTCCGCCTTGTATTTATATATATATAAATGATAGTTGTGTTTATTGTACAAAAAATGCGTATAGTTAGATATTATTAAAGTAATATTTTTGTGTTTCTTTTGGATTAAACTCTTTATGTGGATATGGCTTTTCTTTATTCTCTTTAAATCTATAAATAAAGTGTGTTTTCCGAGCACGGAAACAGCGTATATGAGAAAATATGGCATCTTCTACAAAGACGCAACACGTTCATAAAGTGCTGCGCAAGATGCTGGACGAATTACTTTTATACAAGACTTGCAATTCTTCATTGAGCTACGAACATATTTAGTTGCTGACAACATAAATACAATGATGATAAAATTGTATAAAAACAGATGATATGGAATGAAAAATAAGCTAATAAGGAGTACAAATATTTATAATTTTATTATGTACTTTTTATTTCAACAATTAAATGGTCCAAAGGGCTAATGGCCAAGGTCTTTCTATTTATTTAATATATTTTTATTTAAAAAAAATGTTTCTTAGTTCAACACTGGTTTTTCTGATTATTACTAGTTTAGATGTTTTGAAAATACATGAATTTATTACGAATTAGAAACACTTTACTCTATAAATATATTAAGTTATACTTAGCAAAATTTATTGATTCCAGGTTTAAGATTAGTTTTATGTTAACAGTTCTAATTAAAGTAAATTATCATCAGGTAAAGGTGTTAAGTGGGGGGCATAAATCTTTGCTATAAAAGTGACAAAGTGGGCAATTCGTTCACGATCTTGATAAAATCTCCAGCCTTGGTCAACATCAGACATTTACAACCTAAGATCTTTAAAGTCCAAGACCTTCCATAAAACTTTTTGTTGACACTGATTCCCTGCGGTTTGCAAGATAATATCTATGATACAAAATGTGTATACATTTTTTGGAAAGACCTATCATCGATAGACTATTGTATTAGTTATTTGTTTTAATTTTCTTAAAGTTTTATAAATTCGTAATCTTATATTTATTTATACTTAGTATTATTATTTGTATTCATTTTCAACTTTTTTAGATAGTATATTGACAGAAGCAATAATTCATAATAATTTTGAAGTTAATTTAACTTTCAGAAGTATTTTCTAATGTGTATTTACTATAGGTATCAAGATTCTATTGAAGTACTTTGAGTATTGTAGTAATAGATTTTAAATGGATTTATAGTGCCTTGTGTGAAAAAAAATGGATCCTTTTGAGAAAAATTAACAATGAGTTTTGAAGTGAGTCCGCTTTGGGTGAAGTGGAACAACTGCGAAAATAGGAGGGAAAGGTGAAACAGCGTTGTGAATGCTGGAGTACATAAGAATGGCAGATGCTTTGATATTCAGAAGAAATTTGAAAGGAATAGGTTGAGGGTATATCATAAATTCGTTTGTGCAGGAATTTTTGAATGGAAGGCCACGACCGAGAGTCTATCATTTATAGGTATTTCTGCAGTCATTATGTTGTATTTAAAGAGAACCAGAAGATGGAGAGGAGCAAAAGGAGAAGAATGAATTGAAGTCGAGTGGTCGGTCCGCTGATCTTTTCATTATTTCCGTGGTTACAATAAGTGTATCGAATGGCTTTGTGCAGTTGAATCTTTGGCTCTCATTGGTGACAACATTCCGATGGTTCCAGTTGTAAAAGCCGAAGAAGAAGAAGGAGGAGGAGGAGAAGGAGAGAACCTGACCCAGCTAAACACCGACAGTCGGCCAGTCCTTCGAGTACCATCGACGCGAGCGCACCTCGAGAGGTTCCTCATCGTCTCAATCTTTGGTTGTTGGTTTCCATTTTTTTTCTGTATCTGTTGTTGACGTCTTCAGTGTGTAGTTTTATTTCGAACGAATTGGAACCTAGTGGGTACCAAAGTGTTATGTTTGTTGAATCCGTGGACATGGGAAGACTTAGTAAGACGACCGCAACGGGAAGGCCTAGTTTCAGGGTGCACTACAGGAAGCTCGTCGACGAATACAGTGATGTACTTAAGTTTGTGCCGTCTCTGCCGGATTACCTGTCCTACTGTTGCCACCAATGCGGGCACAAGCAGAAATTGCAGGTAAATCATTGCGCAACAATGACCCGGGTCGTATTGTTTCTGTAATCACGCTGGAATGCTGGATCTGCCACCCATCTTTCCTCTCTCGCTCCTCCGGAGTGCGCGCCATGTGGTTCGGAGTCAACGACCCTCCGGTTCTGAGCGCGGCCTCGGCGCTCACTTCTTCGTCGGAGAGTCCATCCGAGGTGACTCAACATTTGCAACCACTTTTTCAAGCCGGTCGCAATTTATTATTCCTCCGCTCCACATTAATTGCTTTCACTTCCTCTCCATCTCAATCCTCCCAAATAACCATACCAGCATGAAACAACAACAAAGTAACAAACATTTAACACTAAAATCAACAAAATACCAAACATTTATCACTTAATACAACAACAAAATACCAAACATTTAGCAACTAAAGCCCATAAAAAAGGTGTTAATACAAGACATACTAGCAAGCGCTGTCGCAATTAACAAACCACAGTTCGCATCAACGATGATAATCACACACTTTCATCCTTTGCAACAGTTGAATGGAGCGGGGGTGTTTAAAAGGCGTCCGCCATTCAAGAGAGCCTCCACGAACGAGAAACATATGCGCCTCGGAATTATTACACTTCCATAGATTTCCAGACCTTTGAGGGTTCTTCAAAATAAAAAAAAAGGAGAACATATGACACAATAGCATAATGAAGTACGGGTTCGGAGTAGCTTGACAGTTCAACAAAAGCTACGAAATTTCCATGATTTGTAAAGAATGGAAACCGCTTGACTGCGTTTCACCAACGTCTTCGAAAAAAAGGTGAAGTGCAAAGGTGTCCTCCGTAATCCGTCTACCTCTTCAATGAATCCTACGTACGCCTAGGTTAACAATACGATGACATTTCAATGATTTCAAAATATTAAGGAATATATACAGTTTTAATGAATGCATATTAAAGAAAGCAAATGCCATTTATTTATGATTACAATAAGTATTCTGAAATTTCAATACATCAATAATTTAACATTTACAGAAATGCAAAATATTTAATTTATAATATTAGTAAACATAACTATACTATACATTCTTTTGAACTAAATAATTATGTAATTAAATATTATTTTAATTTAAAAGAGAAATATTTGTCTTCTCTATATTTTAAAATTATAAATAAGCAATGCTAATTTCCAATATTAGAAGATATTAAGTACAATATTTGAAACTATTCCGCAACTTTAATTTGTGTACAAAAATTGTACATATTATTAATGAATTAGACAAAGAAAAATTATTCACAAAAAACTAGTATAAAAACTACTAACTATTAAAATTTCTATATTAAAATTATAAATAAGCAATCACATTTTCAATATCTTTTAAACATTTCATGAAATAGCTAATACAATTCTGTAAATTTAATTATAACAACAATTATCTAAAATTTGTTACAAATTTCATATGAATAATATGAAATTAGATATAAAACAACATTGGAGTGAGAAAGAAAACAAAACTATTACTAAAAACTTGTATAATTAAAAACTGATTATACTTAAACTCACAATTAGAAAATGGAAATAAACAGATTCATGACGTACACAAAACATTCAAGTAATATAATTAACTTTCCTTTACAACGAACTATTATTTTCTCCGATAATTGAAAATAAAACTTTCCACGATTAATTCTCTACAATTTCACTTTCGAACGATCGATCACCTCACGACTGATCCACGTTTTCTAAACAATTCACATTCGACAGATTAATATTCGCGCAAAACTCCAGACGGACGAAGATTAAGATGTTTATTGCGTTAAAGCAGTTCACGTCGAAAGTTTCATGAGGGATTGCATCACTTCGGAAATCGAATGAGAGCAGCAGTTAGGAATCGCAGAAAAGCAATTTCTGCGTCTTTTGCAAAAGCACTTTGTACCAATTGAATATCATTAAGCTATGCGCAATTAGTTTCATTTTTAATCTAAAACAAATGGAATGGTATTTTCAAGGCTTTTACGATTGGATATTTATTGCTTAAGTATTAATTGTTTTCAGCAAGTGACAAATTAGGTGCAATAAATTGGAACACAAGGTTTTAATGGTGGTATTAATTAGTTGCACGTGGGTTGAAAGGCGTGAATATGCAAGGATATTGTTGTTCTGTGAATTGAGATATTCGACGTTGGTAGATTATTAGTTAAGTCTATTTCTGGAAGAGATTAAACTATGACTATAATTACCTAATTTGTGGCTGAATTTTGAATGATCGTATAAAGAATTCAGAACGAATCTCAGATTGAGGAATTCTGGAATTGATTTGCTGAAAACCTGAATTAATGCTCTCAATTTGTCTGGTCATTCACGACTATCCTCTAGAGGCGCCTGTCAATTTCCAATTCCAAAAATCCTCTCTACTATTATCATCCCATCATCATCATGGTTCGACTATGTAAAATCGCTGGGATTATTAGAGAACAGGTTGAATTAATTTCGTCTTGCCGCCGTCGCCGCCTCCCAGTTAGGAATTCAATGAATGCATAAATAGTGAAGTGGATGACCGGCAAATGGAGTGGTTGCAATGAATTATAATGAAGAAGTCTGCGCTCCCTCGGCACATGCGGCAATTGTTTCGTCTGTTCTGTCCTTGGGATGCTGAGGAACACGGACACAACAGGTTCTCCGGTTCTCTCCCCTGATCTTCATATCTCTTTTGCCCTCTCGGAGAAAACTTGGCAAAAAGAATTAGCGCGCCATCTCCTCACCATCGGAATTGCCATTTCAATTATGCCGGGACTTACGCAACCGCCGGTCACGGCATTCCATCCGATCCCTTCTCCTGCCCAAAACAATGAAATGCCCTTTAAATAACTGCATTGATACATAATAATGAGAGACAGAGTAGCACTAATTGCTTCGAGTACAAAAGTTATTTATAGATTGTATGATCTCTTTTAATTTATTTACAAAGTTCGGATCACGTTTCATACAAAGAGAATAATATTAATTACATCAAGTATGAATGCTATTTTTAGAATATAGAACAGGCTTTAGGTATTTTTAAAGCGATCCAATTAATTTATACTTATACTGATTCATACAAAGAGAATAATATTAATTGCAACATGTAAATATAGCTTTTACATATTGACAAAGTGATTCGATTAAATTATATCTTTTTTCAAATATTTAACGTTATGTTTGATTTGAAGGACTTCTGTTAATGCTATGACTTTGACGTATATTAAATCTAATTTTTAGCTTAATTCAGGAACAAATTATGCGTAATTTTTATTTGTTACTGTCAATTTTACTTTTCAATTCTGTAAAGACAAGAAAGCTTCTGAAGCTCAAAGCTCTTTACTTATTTCAAAATAAACCGAAATTACTTGCTTACCAAATCAATATTGTTATTGGATTAAGATTAGTTAAGTATTTTGACCAATGATTTAACAATGTTCCAACTAATTTTATCATCAGAAGACATATTTCTTCTTACAAGATATTAATCTGTAGATATTTTTCAAAAAGTCCTTTCAAATATTGTTTTTAGTTTTCAATAATGTATAATAGTTATTTCATGTAATTCAAACGTTCTAGTTGCATTTCATACAGATAAATCCAATTTCATCATAATTTAAATTAAAAAAAGAAAAAAGAAAACATAATAAAGTGATTTTTTTAAAAATTATTAATTAGCTTTTTGGAAAGTTAATAATCTAATAAATAAGTTCATTACATTATTAATTAATAATTTCAAAATAAATTATTCTTAATTATACTTAAACACAATGATTTGTATGCTAAAAGTAAAAAGACAACACTAAGTTAAGTTATAGTTAAGTTTGTATTTTTATAGTTTCACTTTCATTCTTATGCAAGTATAGTTTTTATAAGTACAACTAATTCATTTGTAATGGAAATCTATATAATTTGAGTCTTTTATAACCCATTTACTTAGTATCCACTTCATATCTTGCTTAACTATTATAAGTAGTGAAATATTAAGTGGTACTTATTAAGGATACCATTAAACTTTATTTCAATCGTCTGAGATTTAATCGAAGTAAGGAATTTGCTTTTAAATAATAACAATAAAATCTTTTCAAAACCATTAAAATTAACCAGAAACTAGTTTTAATATTGAATATAGAATTTAGATAAAGTTTAAAATAAAAATACGTGAGCTTCTTTACAATTTATAATAAACTTTATTACAATTTATATTGATAAATTTGATTTTTAATTTACATCTTCGATTTACGTAATAATTTTACATGTTTTAAAGACGCACATTGTTTACACTTTACTTTCGTTATTACACGTTCATTAAAATAACAAATTGAAATATAAAACTATAAACAAATTTCTGATTTTTTTACTTTTATAATTTATAAATCGGTTCTCAAAAAATGTTCTAAAACCGAAATCGTGTAAATAAAATACACCCATACCTCGCTATACGGCCGTTCTTTATACGGCATTTCGCTATAACGGCCCTCTTCAATTGAGGCACGTTTTCGATTTACGGCCTAAAATGTTTCGCTAATATTGCGCAAGCGCACTCTTTGATTCCTTATAAGGATTTTCGCTTTGCGGCCAAGTTTCGTGGAAGGTATCTAGGCCGTAAAGCGAGGTATGAGTATACTCTGTAATCCGGAGCTATGTACTTTTGTTTTACATTAAAATAGATTAGTTAACAATTCACATTTTAGTTTATTTTCGATTCTAATTGGATTTTGTCTTTCAATTATGTAAATGATTTTTTTAATTATGAAAGTTTATTATCAAATAGTTATCACTATACTCAGAAAATTCTAACGATGGTTTAATTTTATTATTTTCAAGAAGCATTAATAAATTGCTGTAATACTTCACGGAATTCCGACAGCATTTTATTTTTAATAGCGCAACTTCCTGATGTTTATTAAGAAGCTTAGTTCACGATTAATTAAGGTAGCGAACGACGACGATGCTGAAACTAATTTCATTGGAAATCCGCGCTCCAGAAGTTTCCAAATATCCGGCGCTTAATCTACCGAAGAGACTTTAAAAAAAAATCCCGTGGATTACCATACGTGAAAGTCGTGTGTAAATACTGGGTTACGAATCGTCGTCGGATTCATTAACCTATCCGCCGATTAGCGGCTCTAAACCCAATCTATAGATATATACAGAAACGTGCATTTATTCCTCAATATCTCCTCCCGCACATTCTCTTCCCCTCCATGGGAAAACGAAGACTGAAATGATGAGGAAAAGAGAGAAGAAGAAGAAAAACGAATACACAAAACAAAGCGAAACTGAAAAAAAAAACAACTGGTATTTATGAGATTTGCTCTCTCGTGAAACTAAACTCCTGAAATATCTCTTCCACAGCGCCATTATATAACAATTTTAAGGAATCCTCTTCGTCTGTTTACTTTCTTCTTCTACATCCCATTTTCTACTTAGCGCTCCATTCATTCCACGAATTCCCGAAGCGATCGTCGCGACTCGTAAAATTAGACAAACCGAGAGAGCAAAAAGAAATTGGACGAAATATCACCGTTGGAGCGAGAGAAGGAGCTTTAATTAACAGTAAATACGGCGCAGGGATCGTTTGTACACATTACAGACACAATCAGTGTGTCGAGTGTTTTGTTTTTGTATGTTGGATTAAGAGAAAAGTAATACAAAAGTTCTGCATTTTATTAGATTAGATTAGATTAAATCTTTTAATAATTAAGTGTAAACGTTTCTAATTTGTAATAAACAAATTACTTTTTTAAGAACATATAATCACAATCTACATTTAATGAGTTAATGAATGAAGGAACTCAAAAGATTTTAATATTCAGATATCAAACACATGTTCAGTTAACATGTGTTTCGTTTAGCAAAAACATGTTCGTTCAGCGAAAATATGTTTGGTTAACAAACACATGTTTGGTTAACAAACACATGTTCGGTTAACAATCACATGTTCGGTTAACCAACAGATATTGGATTAACAAACACATATTCAGTTGACGAACACTTTACTGACCATTTGAGGTTACTTTTTTGGAGCTAATTGTAGGTTAAGTTGCTTCTTAAATCGAAGATCAATTATCGAACAAGTTGGTTAACAAACAACAATTTTAAATGGATTTTAGGGGCAACTCTTAGTCGAGTAGTTAAGAGTCCCTGCATCACGAAAATCTGGTGCGAAAGGTGCTGGTTCAAAAATGGATTGTTTTTAACCGTTCATTCTCTGTAGTTACAAATACATACATTAATATAGGAACTATCTTAAGTGTACATCCAGGTATTGGTGTAGTAAATCTTGACCATTCTCTTGAAGTGATAATATATTTGTAAAGAACTTACAACTTCTCTTTGTTGATCAATGTTACTTAACACTTGAAAACTGTTAATTATGTAAGTCCTCAATAGTTCAACATTCATTCATAAAAAGTAAGAATTTCCTGTAATATTACAAACAATTTTTTGCACTTTATGTTTGATTTAATACTTAAAAGTTTAACCATTTTATTATCAACTATTTATGTACAAATATTTAATTATTGAGTTGATAAAGTTAATAAGAAATGTTGATAAAGGCAAAGTTAATTAAATTAAATATCTTCTAACAGAAAAACTTAAATATCTTCGAAAAAATAATTACAAACTATTATAGATACTTATTGAATCAATTTGTAATATATTATTTAAGAACGTTTTAGTATAACTATAATTGATCATACATTTAACAACGTTTTAGTATAACGATCTCTTATTACCACGAAAGTATTTTAACTCTTTTTCGGTAATCTATAAAAAGATTCAGTCGTAAAAATCAATTTAGAACTTCCCACATGTCTGTTGGAAACTTTTTTTCTTCTATTTGTGACTTAAATTAGTCGCGGAATACAACACACAAAAAACGTGAACAACGTTACTCGTTTTCTGAAAGTGCATAAATAAAGTCTTGAAGACTTAATTCCGAAATAGAATCTCTAATTGAAGCGCCTTTTACCGGAGATATTTTCCTTCTTTTTTACCAGATTATCATAAATTAAATGCGCTCTTCGTCGTTCGAAACACTAATGGACGAGAAGTTAAGTCTTTCACTTTCGGCAATTACACGCTCTTCTTTTCTACTTTGCTCTGTTTTACTCGTGTTTTTTTTTGCCGTTTAGGTTTCTAATTAAAACCTCTGCATCTGCAGCCGTTGTAGTCATTGCTAATTCATGTTTAAATTCAAAAAAGTGATTATTGTAATTTTAATAGTATAATCAGACCTAATAAGCTTTTAAAACGTGGAAAATATTTGGAGCCTCTTTCATATAATTTTGTAACATTATATTATTGTATTTTCAATGACATTACCTATGGTTATTATAAAAGTGCAGCAGAGAATTCCAGGTATAATCCGGTTGAAAATTTTCAGGAAATATCTGCGGCAAAATAAATATGCTGCATTCGGTTTTGCTTTTCATTAAAATAATGAGGCCCGAGGATTAATGGTGGTCCCGGAACGCATTTAATGTATTGCCGAAATCCCTGTTTTCCCGGCTGGTTTCAATATTCCAATTGAACACTTAACAAATACATCGACGGACCAATACCGAAGAGAGTTTTTGTTTTGCGCCATTCGCATGGGAATTACATACTTGCAGCAATGCAAATGTTCGACGTTTTCCACTCTTTTGTAGTCTGGTTTAATTTCGATTGCTGCTTTCCTTTCAATTCTGTGAGCACAAAGGCTTGTGCAAATAGTTCCCACCTTTGAATATTAATTAATTTTTACGTATTTGTGAATTTTGTAACCATTCTTTTCAATTATTACTTTTATATCTTAAAATAATTATGAATTTACCATTGATATTTGACAAGTAAGGAAAAATTTCCAACAGGCTATACCCAATAAAATTTTCTTGAAAACTGAATAAATAAGAGCAGAATAGAGAAAAACAGTAAGAAAATAGTAGAGACTTAAAAAACATGTATTACGAAGTGATCAAACCATATCACACGTCTATAAACGTTCTATTTTATCACAGTTCTGTTTTTGCGTTGTTCTTTTTTTACTTTTTGGTCACAATCTGATACAATGTTGTCAAACATTAGATCAGTAACTGAATGTATCTTGTAAACTCGATTGTAAATGACCTTAAGACATGCAAATACATGTTCGTTTAGTGAAAACATGTTCGGTTAACAAACACATGTTCGATTAACCAACAGATATTCGATTGACAAACACATGTTCGGTTAACTAACCGATTTTCGATTAACAAACACATGTTGAGTTGACGAACACTTTACTGACCATTTGAAGTTACTTTTTTGGAGCTAATTTTAGTTTAAATTGTTTCTTAAATCGTAGATTAATTAACGAACAAGTTGGTTAAATGAAGTTAAGAAGTGCAAATATTTTAACTTAACCGGATTATGAGAGGTATTGCTATATTGAAACTATATGCTAGAATTATTATATTTATAAGATATTAAGTATATATGAAAGTTATCAGGATTATACAACTTGGACATGATTGCAGATGTCATTGTAAATCAAAGATTTTTTTCACTTTACAAGACCTGTTCTGGTTTCATCGAACTGAACATTGAACAGAAGATATCAGATACAGGTTTGAAATCAAAGTGTACTCCATTTGAATCAGGAAGAAAACAAAGGTAAAGCGATAATTTACGTTTATTGAGATGAGATTTATTCATCATCATCCTGCTCTACCGTTAAGTTAATTTCTTTAATTGGTCGCCTTGGTGAATTTCCGCCATTACATCTTCGGCCTTTCTCTTCACCTCATCCCATCCCATGTCATTACCCTTTTTTCCGCCATCCATTCCACCTCTTGCCGCCGCTCATTTTCATTGTCATGCTCCGCATACTTCCTTCACTTAGCATTTTTTTGCCCCGTCTCAGCATTCCCACTCTGTCTTCATCACCTCTGGACATAACTTACGTCGAAGACCTTAAACATATATAATTCCTTTGACTTCGCACATTTCGCCTCCAAATACTGATCTCGTCTACTTGATGATGAAAAGGTCTAATTCCCTTAAAAATATAGAGCCGTGCTCCTCCGTAAAAAAAAGGGTCCTCTTGAATATTCCGCAATAAATCACGCAGAATGTCAGATCTAAGTGGAAATAGAAAGGAATTCTCTTTTGAGTGGGAGGAGGCCAAAGATTGGGTGATCTCCCATACACACATCTATACGAAACCAAAAATGAAAAAAAAAGAGTATTTCTTACTCTACCTGACTCGGAATGCGGGGAATGCGGTCTGTCCACGCCTCGGCGTGAGGCACGGCCAGATGGACTCTTTTTTTTGTACCTTCTCTCCTTCTACTACCATCCTCCGTGTGTAATTTCATTTTGTATGCGCCGAAAATGCTCTCTCTCTCTATCGAAATTGAAGGAATACCGCCGCAAACGAATCCGATACTCGTGGGTGGTGCGCTTTCCCACGGACCAGCAAAAACCAATCTAACTTACCATCTTTTTTACCACCGCAACTCGATCAAAGTGCTGACCTCTCGCACATTCTGTCGTCGTTCTTCCGGTTTCCATGGGGGATCGGACCGAAACAATGGGCTCAACACGCTTAAAATTACAATTCGTTGCTGCTTTGTTTTCATCTCTCCTTTTTTTTTCCTTTCTCTCTTCTTCCTGGCTCGTTCCGGCTCGACATTTGCATACTTTACTCGTTTACGGGAAAAATATGCATTCTACATATTTATAACCTTCCGGCCGCAAGCTGTAATTGCTTTGTTGTCGAATTAAGAACGTGCACAAGATTCATCTTCTTTCAGGTTATTCTGTTTCGTTAACGTTACCACATTTTTTCCTCTCGATACATTCGTTAACCTGTTTCCTATGTAAATTTTCAAATGATTTAAACACCCCCCGCAGTATTGTTTACATAACTTTCTCGCCTCATCGAAAACTAGAGCAGTTTCATTCTTATTAGACAAATTTCTACCTCAGAAACATTAGGATATCAAATATAAACTAAATCAATCATCCATTTATATAAGAGATTTAAATTGTTATTATATATTATTTAACATATAAAGGACAATTTACAGAGGTCTTTTACCCAAATTTGTAATATATATTTTAGATATTTTATCATAAACGTATACATTATAAAACCTTTAAAATCAGAAACTAAAACTCATGAAACAACAGGAAATAATCATCATTTAAATTATTTATTTATAAATTTAATAAACTTAGTTCAATTTCGATATTATTTTCTTATGAATTACAATTATAAATGACTCTAAATATATGATGCTAGTTTATAAACAAATTATTATTTACCTGGAAGATTTTGGTCACCAAAATTATCTTTAAATTAAATCTCCTTATTTTCAAGAATACATCTATATAATTAAACCCTTGCTGTTTTAGTGCACGCCTATAATACAACAAGAGGTTGTTTTTGACACCAGTGTTGGTTAGTTTCAGACAAGATAATGATCACAAGAACATCTTAAAAAAACTATCTTTAAATTGGATCTCTTTATTTCCAAGAACAAAACTGTTTGATAATACTAAATTTACTTAATAGTTTGAACGAAGAATAAAAAATGAATATTTCAAATATTAAACATTATTTAGTTTTTAATTATAATATGAGGAATGAATATTAATCAGGTATTATGTGTTTTTAATTAAGAAAGACGTTAAAAATATCAAAGTGTATTAAATGTTTCAATTACTTAATATGAAGATATGCAAAGATTTACGAAATGCAATTCTTAACTAAAAGTAGGCTACCTTGTTTTTCTGGGATTGCATACATACATATTTGAATGGGAAAACCCCTCGAGTCCAGTGGGCTGCTACAATCGACCGTTTTATTTTATATTTATTTTATTCATAAATACAGTATTGTTTTGAATATATCGAGTTTTAAATAAGCAAAAGGATTTGCCGCAGTAGCACATGTATTTTATAGCATTTCATTTCCTAATACTTTTTATTACAATTTAATTTATGTAACAACTTCAATTTTTGCAGATATATACGTATTTTTTCAATATCTTGTTAATTTACATTTATTTCGTGAATTAATTATTTTGTAAAATAAAATTTTATAATTATTTCATATCAATATTCCATTAATCAAGAAACTTTCAACAGTATATCTTGGTTTATGGAAACAGTTATATTTCGTAACTTTTTTAACGTTTCATTGATTAAAGATTATTTCAAGAATTAAGTTATTTGAATATTTTTTTGTGAAATAATTTGTTCTCAATATACCAATAATTTGAAACTTTGAACCATAATTATTTCTTAAGAAAACAGTGAATTCATTCGATTTACGTATTTCTTTTGCCATAAGACGTGTATTTTTTTTCATAGAAAAATCGACTTAAAATTTGAGTCTTATGGTTCAAATGTAACATTAACGAATTTAAAAATTATGCACCCTAATCTCAGAAAAATACGGTAATTCAATGTTTGTATATTATTGTAGATTCAATTACGTAATTATGAAAGTTTTTCATATTCTTTCCACAAGAGTAATTTTCTTATACTAGAGAGAAACTTGAAAAAAAGACTTGGGAAAGTTCACATTTTCTGTCAAGGTTAAATTTCTATTATTTTATAGTGATGCTAGAAATTGTACTTCATCAAATTTAGTTTGAAAGTGAAACTATTACGAACAATTTATTTTCACTCATGTTTTATTCTTTTACTTCAATTCATATTTGGTCTTCTTTAATCACTTCTTCCAAAGTATTATTTACATCTTAATCTGTAGAAATTAGTGGTAATTCTGAAAAAAATCTATTTATTACAAACTCATTATATAATACACCCATACCTCGCTATACGGCCACTCTTTATACGGCATTTCGCTATAACGGCCCTCTTCAATTAAGGCACGTTTTCGATTTATGGCCTAAAATGTTTCGTTATAACGGCTATAAAAAAATCGATGTCGAATATCTACATATTGCTAATTTTGCGCAAGTGCAATAATTGATTCCTTATACGGCTTTTCGCTTTACGGCCAAGTTTCGCGGAACGTATCTAGGCCATAAAGCGAGGTATGGGTTTACTAATATTTAATTATTCTTTTGGAATTATATCTATTGACATTCGATATTTTATTTTTCAAAACTATATTTTTTGAAGCATGTAAATACAAGTTTTCACTAGAAGTAGGACTATTTTTAAGCCTTTGATTCTTCACATTTTTAGTTCCAAGTTTATCATCGTTTTCTTTGCAACGAAGAACTAACAAAGTTAAATTTTCTACAGAAAAAAATATCATCTTTTACATTTAATATATTAAATAGCATTTTTATCTAAATTTTCAGTTTTTTCATTTCATCATTTCCTTTTTAGGTAATAATGAAATATTCTCAACTTTATATATTAAATGAAGATAAAACTTTTTCTAATTGTTTTATGTTGGATATTATGCAATTATTATATAATGTTAATTGATAATAAAATAATGCTAATGAAACTATTTGGTTGTAATAAAAATGTACAAGCCACTGAATCAATTTCAAGCAGCGAGCGGTAGTTTCGGAGAACCAAAATAGATGTACTTATGCTTCAATGGATATGTTATTAACGAACAAAGCTGAAAATAAACGACGGGAATCCGTCGAGTGTGTGTGTTTAAGCCAAGTGAAGTGCAGTGTTATTAGATGATTACGTTTTGGGGGTTGAGTGGTGTTGCTGGAAACGATGGTGCAGAAGAATGTTAAGTGTTTGTTTTCCGGTCGGTATTTTGACGTGAGCATCGTCGAACGTAAATTACAAAAATTAATAACAAACAAATATTGTTTGTGTTCTTGTTGCATGTGAAAGCACATCCTCTCCGGTTCCCAAAACAAGCTCGTTAAACGCTCTGCTCAACGTTGATATTAACCACACATCAACGGCCGTGCAGCAACAACGTACACGTCAATTTATTCCCCATCATTTCATAAATCGCCGCAGCAGTTTCCCTTCGTTTGTCCTCATTTTTTTTGTTCAACGCTTTGTTTTGTATTAATATGTTTGCCTTTTGGGGCAGATAAAGCGAAAATCGTAATCCAGTTGCTTCCTCCGGAATTACCAGCAATCAACAACGAATAAATACGACAACAAAAAAAAAGTATATAGGGGAGAACAAACGTAGCATATTTATTTAATTTCCTGAATCGAGCAGCCCTGATTTGATTTACTCTTTTTGTTGTTTTCCTATGCAAATGCAAATTGACTCCATGAATTCTTTTTTGTTAACGTTTTCAAACAAATGGAAAATATCCGTTCAACGCGCCAATAGCAATTTCCGCTACATAAAAAAACATATTTATATAACAGTTAACTACAGCAACTAGATAAACTTTTAAACTTTATTAATTTTACAAAAAATAACATAACTTAGGAAAAATTTAAAGAATTATTTAAAATATTGCAATTATAAACATACTTCAAAAGAATATGATTAAAAAAAATGTTTAAAGATGAAAATAAGGATTATAATTTGAATCTGTCGTTTTGGGACGGAAACGATGTCGGAAATTGTAAATTTATCGCTTTTTTATTCAAATCTGTAGCATCTTTTTTTTGTGTAAATCTCTTATTTGATCAATGTGTGGGACGTAATATCGGCATGAATAATTTCACAGCGCGTTTTCCAATTGAAATATGCATAAGTATTTATACATAAATTAATAATGCATGCACATAATTTATAAAACGGACAAATAAACGTATGGACTGTTATTAACGCTCTATTTATGTAAACATTCAACATTTATTTGCACTAATAAAAAGTTAAGTGATTAATAGAGTTTAGGGAAAAAAAACTGTTGTTTTATTTGAATGGATTAATGTGGAACGGACGTAAATTGTTCAATTATCTAAATTTATACGAAACTGTTGTAGGTGTTATGCATTTGCATCGTTTAAATCCAATTGAATATTTATACACCACTGCAGCATTTGCATAGTAAAGCCAGAGCCGCACTTAAGGACGTACGACTCAACTCAACAGATTCTTCCATTTCCTTCTCGAATTTCCATCAATAAATTTCAAATATGCTATTGTTACAAGTAAATACAACCTATGTTCATTTATTCTTCGTTGTACGCTCCACTTGCCAAGTAACTTTTTAAGTAATATATCAGCATTTCTCTCATTTATAACATATTTGTTTCTAGTTTTCAATTTTGATACAATCCATACAATTTTGCGAATATTTACATTATCTATAGAAAAATGATGATATTTTTAATTCCCTAATTTAGAAATGTGTATAGAATTAGCAAAATTTCTTAAAATTTAAAAAAGGTGTATTAGTGGCAGACATTACAATGAAAATAGAAAATGTAAAATTAACTAATATTCAGTTTCTAATATATAGTATTTCAATTAACTAATTCAGAATAGTTTTTAAATAACCATAGGTTTTCTAACTTTATTTCAAGAAAATAATATAATTTTCTACAATTTACTCCTTTTAAATTAATTGAAATTTTCAAAATTTTAACAAACCTTTAAGATTCCTTATACACGCAATTTGCCAAGTAACTTTGGAAGTATTTTAGCAACATTTCTCATCCAAACATATTTATAGATGTGTAGCTACGAGTGTTTCACAAGTTTTGACAAATTTTGAATTGTGAAAACTTGTAAAGTAAAAATTAATATTTTTAATTGCATAATCTTATTACTAACATGGGGGAATACCTTATATTATAATGAAACTTACAAATGTTAAATTTAATTCTTCAATTCAGCTATTATTATCAAGTATTTCAATTTAGTAAAGTTCAGTACTTAAAATAATTCCAATTTAATAATTGTAAGTTTTCTAAAAAAGTCTAAGGTTTCTAAAGAAGATTAAATTTCTAAGTAAGTCTAAATTAATCAGTTTTTTTTTTCAAGAAAAATAATCTAATTTTCTGGATTGTGCTCGAGATTTGTTTTGTCGAGATATGTGTTAATTTTGTAAAATTTTGTTTGATTTTGATCAGTTGCAATATTCAACTAACTATAATGTATACTAATAATTGTCATTTCCTCGTCGAGTGGAATCGAATGTGATTTATGGTGATTTCTGATCGGAACGGTGGCATCCGATAATTATATTAATATTAATTGCTGTGAGTATATTTCAATTATAATTATTTTGGCTAACTTTGAATCAACAATGGAATCCATTTTGCCGCCGCAATTGCGGAGTAGACCTAAGTTATTTTTCCCGCGCATCCAATTTATATTTACATGCAATTCCACGAACAAACATATTGCGCAAATAAAATAATACACGCTATATACCCACTAGTTCAATAAATAATCAGGTATTGTTTGTTTGCGCGGCTCGCATAGTATGTTTATATACCAAACGTTGTATTGCATCAGACATAATTAGAAACGAAACTCATATCCTTTTGTTTATCATTTCTGTAACCTTACAAGTTATTCAGTATATTTTAAACAAACATTACACAATTTTAGCAGCATCTGCTATATTCACACTTCGTTCCTTAAACTCGCCAAGTAACTTATAAAGTATCATAGCAGCATTTATCAAACTGACATATGCATTTGTCTTTAGCTGAACTTGTTTCGACAGATCATTTTCACATAAGGTAACAGCATTCAATTTAGAAATTAAGAGAAATTCCTCACAATTATATGAAAACATTGATATATAAAAAAAACCTTTCTTTTTTTGTCGTTCCTATTGCCCAGTAAATTTTCAAGTATCTATTGCAGTATTTTTGAACCATCTAACCATCTTTTTATTTAGTTGTTAGCATATTTTTCCAAGTAACTAACTCATAATACTAAGGTATTTCACTATTTCATCACTATGACACTACGTGGCAATGTCAATTTTCAAGTTGGGATAAATTTCTAACAATTATGTGACATTTTGAAAACTCTTCCTTTTTTGTCGTTCCTGACGCATAATTTACCAAGTAACTGTTCAAGTATCTACAGCAGTGTTTTTCAACATTCTTCATAATGTAGGGCTATTATAATATCATTTCAAGGCTATGACATAAGGAGAAGTCAATTTAGGAGAAAAAAAATAAGCTTTTGAAAGGTCTTTTTGCCTTATTCACGCAAATTGCCATCGAGAATAACAGTGTTGTATAAGTTTTAATCCACGTGATTCAACATATTTGTACATAGATCAAATGGCTAAGAGTAGGATGAATTTCTCACAATTATGCGAATATCTTGATTGATATTTTACATGAAAAATAATGATTTTCAATAATACAGAAATTGTATTGATTCATTTTGATGCGTTTTGGCCAACGTTATTTTTCTTCTCTTTATTCAATATGACAACAACGAAAATCTTTTGTGACATCTTGAAGAGTCGATACAAAATTCATCCATTTTCTGAAAGGCACAGTGACCTAAAAAAATACTCTCCCCTCGTCACTCGCATCGTCAGTGTTCGAGTATCAGAAGCTATGACGATGCTTTGTGCAGCCGTAGGAAGATTCCTTTTGTCTACGCCGATGAAAGGGTGTAAGTGGGCTCGTTCCGACTTCAATAGGTGCAGGGAAAGAAAATCTCGCTGTAAGGTTTCTCCTCCTTCGGGAGAAGATTCAGACATCGCCGGGGGGCGGCAGACGGAGGTGCAAAAAAATCCGCAATCTGGTGGCTATATGTACGGGTGTATGTGTATGAATGTGCCTGTGTTACGTGGCACACACAGGCGATGCGCGTGGCTGCATTCAATTATTCTCCTCGTCCTCTTCCTCTGCTGCTCCATCCTGCTACGATTATACATCAATTGGGCTTGGCACGCGTCACAATCAGGCCCTAATGTAAATGGTGGACTCTAACAAGCCTCGAATTTGCAATAATCTACATACGGACGGTTCAATTAACTTTCCTTCTTACGTTCCTTTGCATCTCACAAATCGTTTGTTACAATTTAAATTAATCAAAATTGTTAACTGCAATTTTGTCCTAATAATATCTTTATTTTATTTCGTTCAGCATTTTTTACATATGTATTAAAATATGTCATTAATCTATTTCAATTATTATTGATATGTATTCAAGTAGAACTCAATTAATTACTACCAATATTTTGAATACTATCAAATTTTCATCAATATCTTATAATACTTTTGAAATATCATGTGATTGTTGTATTATTGCATTGTTTCATTGATTATATAATAATATACCACTCTCTACAAACCTGTAAAAAACATACTACTATAAATTTGTCATTTTACTTTATAAAGTTTATTTTACTTAACTATATTTCATCTCAAACAATTTTCCATTGAACATATTTTCTTTGCAAGTTTTATTTGATTTTATTTAATCTATTAAAATATCTTGTTTTTATTAATTAACCTATACTTAAATATACCTTTATTTTCAATTAATCTAATATATAAATACAATTTTATAACAAAATCCACAGCTCGAGAATTTTACTCTTGTTTTTTGTTGAGCAAATACTTAACAAGATAATGGTTTAAAATTTCATTATAATTAAATTAACGAAAATGGATGGGTAGAAATAACTACAGTGATTGGTTAGCACTTTGAAACAGTTGGTTTCTGTATTACATTATTGTATTGTAATCGTATTTATTTTGATTTTCTACTGTAATTGACTAAAATATTATGTTAGCAAATAATTTCAGTAATTTAAGTGATAATCATCTTTATTAGTCACAATGTAACAAACGGGCTATTAAGCTAAGTCCACCAAGATTTAAGTATAATGATATAACATTAGTATTAATATAATAACTAAAAATTGTGTATTTTACTGAAATTATTGCAATTTTTATTTTAGAATATCAAATTTTCTTATGTCAAATACTTGAATTTAATAAAATGTAATTTTGAAACACAAATGTAACTCGAAATCAAACAGCTTAAATATCAACCATAACATTAAAGCAGCAGTAAACTAGGCAATTATACACACACACAGAGGCCTAACGTTATGTAATATACATGTAATTGAACGCATGGGCTTGAAGATACACCTGATTAGGCAGCAGAACGATGATTGCCTCTGGAACTGCTGAACTAATTATTGGATCAGCGGAATCCGGCAACAGACGGAATTTACATGGCGCGCAAATAACTTTCGGGCTTAGGTGCTCTTTCGGCTGGACGTATATAGATTGCGTTGTTAAAATAAATTGCACCCGGGAAGGACGAAAAAGCGGACGTCAATCAGAGGACGGTTTTTTTCGGGTATCCAGTTTTATAAGATTAAAGCGTCCCTCCATCCCCCATAAGAATAAACACACACCCGTCTCAATATATATATTTTTTTCGTATCCTTTTTCATCTTCTTCACATTTTCCCTGTTTGTTTTCGGTCGAGGATCACTGTTATTGGCAATATATGGAACTAGCCGAGATGATACTTGTACTTTATTATATAACGTATATGACTGAAGTCTGCAGTTGAAGTTGCGTTATCGCCACTCTTCTCTAGCACGGCACGCTGTGATTCGAAGTGACTTTTATGTACACACGGGGGGAAGACGAAAAACGGGGGAAACGTGAAAGAGCGAGAAAAAAGGAAATATAAATAAATACACCCTCACGACATGCGACACGACTTTCAGCCATAACTGGAAGAAACATGTGTATTCCAGGGGTTTCGTAATTAAAAGCCATTCCAACCATCGACCGATAAGGCTTATCTCGGATTGAATTACCGAACGCCCCTGGGGGTGCATCCATCCATAAATTGCGCTCCTTCACGAAACACTCGAAGGACCATCATCGTTATTACCATGCTTCAGAGAGGAAAAAAATACGTCCGGCAATCCTGCGGAATGTGGGTTAAAAGAAATCGCGGAAAGGAGAAAAAGGACGGGGAAAAAAGATGTTTAATAATTCAATGAATTATTCATGCCCGGAGCAAGGATCCATCCTTTTTGAGGAGCGCGTATGCATATTCCGCCCCCATTGTTTCTTAAAATCATCCAAATTTATTTTTCTTTGGTACGACCCTCCCCCTGTGCCCGACCCACACCACCCCGAACGTATTTATTATGCGAAGATTTATTTAATTATGCATTCGAGAATTGGAATGAAATAAGGCGAGGAAAGTGGAAGGGAACAAAAGCCAAAAAGAATAACATCAGCACGAGCGCAAAGATTTCCAAGTATTTCCTCTTTGGAAGCGTTTCTTTCCGCGGTATTAAATTAAGCATTTTACTTGACTTGGTAAATAGGCAATTCGTTTCACAATTCCAAGGCGCAATTGCCGTCGTTACGCTCTTTGAAAGTTGTCCCAGATTTTCCATCCAGCCGACATTAACATTAACAAACACATTCCCCCTAATAACAGTATTTCAACGTGTTGTTCCATATTAATCCAACACAGAAAATAATTTATAACTAAACAACATTTCAATGATTTTGGAATCAATTTTGCTTCAAATATATCAAACTATTTGAATCAAAAAATATCATTCTAAATACTTACTACAAGAACTTCAATACTTAATACCTACTTCAATGAACGTACACATTACAAAAAGTATAGTGCAATAAGTTAAAAACCTTTTTTGAAGATTTAATAACCTAAAACTATTATTAATTATAATTAATTCTTACATTTTATTAAAACTTTAAATTTACTTTAATTGCTAGACGTTCCGGTTAATAGAGTTTGCATCAAGTGTCTCAATTAGGGTTTCAAGACATTCTTGAGATTATTTTTGTTATTTTATATATAAAATGCATTTTTTGTTCAATTTTAATGAAATATATCAGCACAGTGTTTATAAATATATAAATATGAAATTTTTAATTTGGTGTCTGAGATTTGTGTACTTTGTCCTCTTTTTAGTTAATCTGAAGAAATTTAATTACATATTGTGTTTAAATAAATAGCAATCAAAGTGTATTTTATTTCTTTACATTTTTCTTTTTAATTTTATCTTTTATTCGAATGAAAAGAGACCTTGTATTAAATAATATATTGATTATTATTTAATTTATATTTTTCCGTTTATTTACAAAGAGAATGCACACGTTGCACACTTTTCGCATTTAAAAACAATAAATTATTGTATATGAGATAAAGTATTTAAAAACTTAAAGCAAGGAAAGAGCGCGCATAACTTATTATTACTCCAAGAATGGTACAAATGCTCGCATTCCTTTTACTTAATGATTAATGTTTCTAGTGAATGGTGCACTGAAGTTATTGAATTGTGGATATTGTTGCATGTTCTGTCGATATTGTAATCGAATAAGGAAAATAACAATGATTACTATTAAGGTTAATAACGTGCTTGTTACATAAATTACATATTGTGTTTAAATATAGAATTTATTTATTATTGAATTTACATACAATTAATATTTTTGATCAATTCTTTCAATTGCTTTATCATATGAATGGTTTATATTTTAAAAAATAATAATATATTCATTATAATATTCATTGAATGCTGAAAAGTTTCAAGATGAATTGTGAAAATTGTGATTAATAAATAATCATAAAAATTGATGTGAAATGTTTTATTTTTAAATGTTAAAAATAGTTCTCTCAGTAAAAAATACTTTGCTTTTAGACGAAGATATGAATGCTTGGAGATACTAAATAATAAGTACGGGATATTAGAAAATAGCACAGAACAATACAATTGACAACGTATTGTGTAGCAAATTGTTGCAAGAAAAAATGATGTAAAGACCATGCAATTATTTTGTATAATAACTACAATAAGTATAAGTAACAATGCCAGATTCAACTACTGGTTCTCGCTATGGAACATAAGAAACATTCGAATTTTAAAAAAATGTGGTAATCATAGATTTTGGTTAAGTAGTAAAGTACAGAAATCGTTGCAAATTTAGACTTTTTTTTAATACTGTCTTCCCTGATGGTTTGGAACAAAAGCTGTAACAAAGTACGATTAGTTGGATGAAAATGAGGAACAATTTTAATTCTTTAATAACATTCCCATCCGACCCCGCAGCCGAAAAGTCGGGAATTAGCCGCGTCTGCTGGCGAAGGGCCAATCAAATTGCTCATTAAATGATAAGGTTTAATATCCTGGAATTAAGCTGATGAGTGGAAAAGTTGATGAAAGAAGCTTATGAAGTAGCTCGAACAGCCCAACCGCGTCTCGCCTCGATCCTCCGACTGCATTCTCATTCCCTCAAGCAGGAATCCCGTTCGCTCTGGGGGAAGAGAAGAGAAGGGCAGACGATCCCCCGCAGAAGCAAATATTGAACTTATTCTTTCAATACACGCGGCGTAATGCAATTTATTATGTGCAGGACGATCCATTATTTTTTTTTTCGGCGTGGCAAATGGCGAAGAAGTAATGCGACACCATCAATAAATGTCGCGAATTTACGCATCCATATTCAGTGTTAAGACAGTCACAGATCGACCACAATCATATTGATTTGTGTTCATTCTTGTGTTATATTAATGAATATAATAGAAACAACATATATTTAATACCATTGAATAGATTGTCTAACAAAATATTAGCAATAACTGTAAAACTAATGAGATTTACCATTAAAATAATTTATTTTTGAATACTATTAAAATACAAAAAAAAATATACCAAAAGGATTGCTTTAATATGTTTGTTCACCCAATAAACAATAGAGGGCGTTTTTTATTTGACGTTTGACATGTGTCTAAAGAAAAATGACATTTGTAAATTCAGCAATAATTATGTAAAAACCCATATTATTTTATTGTTGAATTTGATGATTATGTGCTAAACGAAATTCGAGTCATTAAATTTGCGAATTTACGTATTGTTACTTGTTACTTGCATAATTATAGTTTAAAGTAAAGTGCATAAGTTGTTAATGTACATTTTGACAGAATATGTGTATGTTTTGTTTAAGTGTATATGATGAGAGTAATGTATGATGCAATACACATTAAGTATTTGCATAAGTGATAAGTAAAAGTGGTTTGGCAAGATTTTTGAACAACTTTTTATTAAAAATAAAGATTTTGCATTCCTAATAAATTAAGGAGTTCGTTGGAAAACCATTGAAAATAGGTTGAAGAATGGAAGGATGGAAGCAGAAACAAGCAGCAAAGCGAATGCAAATGCGAAGCGCAAAGTTCTCTTTTGATTTATTCATACCTGTGGAATTGCGGTTTTCATCAAGATTTATGTACGGTCTTCGTAATGCGATGACTTATTGCGTTTTGATTTGGCATGGGAAAGTTCGGCTCGTTAAGTTAATTAACGAATTCTCTTCCCCAGCAGTAGCCACTCGAGCCCTATTTTTACAGGCACTCGTTTTCACTCGCCGCCCTCTCGACTAATTTATTTAGTAAATGAAGTGCTTAATCGAACAAACAGAGAGTAGAAGAAAAATAAAAGAGAAAAATTAGTGGAGAAGAAGGAATAGCACTTGAAACTACTCACTCGTCCGACGAATGCGCATTTTCGTGGGAAGGGAAAAAGTCGTGAAAGAAAAAGGGAAAAAGGGAAAGAGAGAAAAGAAGCAGTGTATATATAGACGTGTGTAATTATATAATCGATCGATTCGCCCCAGCGGTTTTCCCTTTTCCCATCCATTATCTTCACTTTGATTCACGTGTCAGTCGAGCTGTTCATTAAGCATCTTTGGGGTCCGGATTTAATGCCTTATTGCGTTTCGTCCGACCGTAGAGTGGATTTCTTCCTTTCTCTCTGCACGTCGATTTTTGCATGCAAATCGTTTCCTATTTACAACGGTTCCCCCGAGATCCGGATAAGCGATATTCCCATCCCCCCCACACCTCTTTCACTCCAGCTAAACAAACTACCCCTTTGATGATCGCAAACTATCGAAGCGATCTATCACTTGACCGAGCGTGACCTTCGATTGGTCGTGTGATTAATCGACGACTGCTCTTCTTTGTTTCTTCCATTTCTTGCCGTACTTCGTTTTAGTTTTATTCCCATTGTACGCTCCTTTTTTTGCGGTACCCGTTGATATCATTATATTCATCCGCTTGTTTTTCTTTTGCAGGCTGAGGAGTTGAATTCCATTGTCGGAAATGCATTTCGCATGGCCTACGCGGCACAGCTGCAGAAACAACCCAGTTTTCAAGACGTAATTGCCTCCCAACTGGATCAGACCCAGACGGATAAAGTTCTTTGGGTAAGGGTTTCCGCTGTTTCACTTCACCTCATTTTTCCGTACACACAATTTTAATATAAAATTAATACCAATCAAACAACCGAAAACCAAATAAAATAGCAATGAAAACATTTTAGTCATTCAAAAAGTTCCTTATGGTTATTGATCATTATTGACATAAATTAAAACTGAAATAAAAAGAGCGTTAGAAAGTTTTGTCATAAAACTTTTTTTTCTTTACTATTGGTTTTTATTTGTTACTAAAATATAATGATATTTGACGAAATGATGATACAGTAAAAATTCGATAATTGCTACATGCCTGATTCAATTTTTCAAAAATTGTTGCTTTTAACGATTATTGATATTATAACATTGATTATAGAGTAGAAAGAGCTATGGGCTATAACCCTTTGCAGCAATAACATTGTATTTTCATTTTTATTTGTATTTCGTTATTACTATTGCATTGAGTATTTGAATATTTGAAGTTGTTGCAATAAATATTATTATTACTTAGTTATACTTAATTTTACTGTTTGACCATATTTTTTTGTTTTAAATTATTTGTAATTATTGTTAGAAGTATTGTTCTAATTATGATGTTTTATTTACAGACAAAGGAGTTGACCTGCGGATTGAAGAAAGATAAAAATCCAGTGTTGAATAATAATCAATCGTGCGAGATGGATGTGCAGCTAAATAACACGGACGCATCGGCCCTGAGGCTGGCACCACCCAGTTCGATTCCGGGATTGAAGCCGACCCACAAATACAATGTGCTTGGGCCATCCGAGAAGAGCCAGAGCCAGCAGAGCACACCCAGCAGCGATGAAAGCAACTCCCCGACGGAAATGAACTCGTACAAACGTATGACCGAGAAGCCGCCGCTAATAAAGAGACTGGCGATGGGTTTCACCACGAACAACCACAATCCCGACGACGATAGCTGCCCTCTGGTTAATAACGACAGCTCCCTGAACAGCACCCCGAGCAGCCCGACGAACCGCCCACTCTCCGGGGGCTACGTCAACGAAACGGTGAACGAGGACAGCAAGCCCAGCATCAAATCGGAGAACGTGCCCAAGCAGATCGAGATCGAGAGCAGCAGGATCCTGCAATCGTCTCCGGCCTCCACCGAGCAGGAGTTCAAGACGAAGCGCATCTCGCAGATAAGCTCGAGCAGCTCAAGCTCCTGTCCTCAAACGGGAACCGATGCGCCTTTGTTGGGCTTCACTCCGACGCCTCCACCGCTTCCAGAGAGGACGGACTCTTTGAACAACAAAGAGGAAGGCGAGCTGCGCTTAGCGCCGTGGTTCCAGGCTGGCATCCCCAGGGAGATAGCCTTAGAGATCCTCGGCCAGGAGCCGGTCGGAGCTTTCATGGTGAGGGAGAGCACCAGCAAACCGGGATGCTTCGCCCTCAGTCTTCGAGTTCCCAGGAACTTCCAACCCACCGGCATCGCGCATTATCTCATCGTGCGAACGAACAAAGGCTACAAAATTAAGGTGAAACATTAACAACAAAGTATACAACTCGGATACTCATTGCTTGCATTATTTCAACAGGGCTTTACCAAGGAATTCACAACTCTGACTTCGCTGATTACGCACCACTCAGTAATGCCTGAGCTACTGCCGTGTCCGCTCTCCCTCAGCAGATACAATCCCAGCTTCGTGCGATCCGACTCCAAGCGGGACTTTGCCGACATCGACTTGGACCCCGACTACAACACCCTCGCCGACTTCAGGAAAATGATGGCCGATCTAAACGTATAAACAACAACAGCAACAACATCATCTGAAAAAAAAAGAACATACACACACACAACTTCATTCACTAAATTATTTCCTAGTCCTAGTCCTATACAAATATATGAATATCCAGCAAAACAAATATAAAATGAAAGAAATTGTAAATATTTAAAAGACACTAAAGTGTGTACCTTGTGATACCTTGCATTTTATATGGAAATCGAGAAAATGTTTTGTTCGTTCTACCCCCCCTTCCCCCCTTATTTTGTTGTTGTTTTTGTTCGTTGTTATACGGAGATGTGAGACTACTACTGCTTTTCGGTGTTATACTTTTCGGAACTCGATTGGCGAAACGCTTGAATGCTTGATTACTAGTGGGATTTCTTTTTCGGAGAGTGATTTCTTGGACCAATGAAGAGACTTTATATTCAGTTTTAATTTAAGCCACCTAGTCTTGTGTACGTGTTTCCACCATCGCCCGAAGCCATCAAACCCAACTGCCCCCCTCCCAAACCCCCCAAAAATATATAAAAACGTTCCCCTTGTGTAAATAAAGACAACATTCTGGTATAAAATATGCAATTCGTGTTCTTCTTTCCTATTTCTCCTTATTTCTTCAATACTAGTCACCCGAATTCCTCAAAAAAAATGTAAATCAGCGATTCATAAAAAATAAAGATATCCTTCTGTGCTCGTAACCTATGATCGCTTCTTGGATCAGTGATTAAGAAACTCTGCTGTAATATAGCTATGTAAACGAGTAAAGTATTTATTTTCCCTTTAAGTTTGCTATTATGACACCAGTTGTTGTGAAGCTCTGCAGAAGATTTCACTTCCTGCTACAGGACTTTCAATTTAAATTATATCAAATTTATTATTTCCTGTTTTTATTGTCACAATAACAGCAACTGTGTACATACCGGTACGGATGTGACGTGTGTGAGCATTTCCGCCGATCGTCGGACTATATTAATGAGCAGCTCTGACTTTCCTTCGTGGACCTATGTTAATAAGCGCATCCAATTACTTTTTTATATTTATAAACTAGGTAGTCTTCTGTCGGCGTTTTGAACAATAAATATTGTTATTATTACAACTTCTTTCTATTTCCTTTCAAAGATTTTAACATCACAGGTAAGTAACTTGAATAACAAATTTATAATAAATTATAATGAAAAATTTATCATTTGATTTAATTGCAATATCTTTGATTATAACAAAAAAAACTTACTTGGTATCATATAAAATGCATGTATTATGATGCATAACAATGTATTATTAATAATAAATTTGTTAAAACCAATTATAAAACTTATGTTTTTCGTTGTGAAATTGGCTTAAAATTGCTTGTTATGATTTCGAGATAACGTCTATAAGAAGAATATTGGCACTGGTTATGATAATAATTCAAAATATAAACTTTATGAAAACTATGTAATAACTTTTTTGGTAAAAATTGTCCAATGCATTTAAAGTCATTATTTTTTATAAATTATAGACACATTAACTATAATGAATGGAATACGGAGAACAATTAAAAAAACGACAAAAAACAGAACATGAATTAACAGGAAATATAAGAACTAAGAAAAAGGAGAACAGCTACAAAAAAAAACAGTGAAATTCAGAAGAAGACTTAAACAGAAAAGGTAAATGAAAGAAAATCAGTGATAAAATGTAATATTCAAATAAAAAATTCAACACTTGAATATTTGTTTAGAGTAATGTTTTCATTGTATATGTAATTACTGTCTGATTATAATATTCCAAATTCATAAACACAAATTGAGTTCACATATAAATATTATCTTCTTTTCCTTGGTTCTTTTTCCTGCTTTCATTATATATGATGATGTGTTTGTATTTACTTGTTTGCAATTTTCAAGAAATCACTTAGTGTTATATAATTATATTTCTTTTTTTAAATAACGAATTAAATGCTAATATAATTACTAATATACATTATCTTCTTTAATTTTTTTTTCTTATATTCAAACGCAGAACTTCTTATTTCTAAAGTATTTATGATACTATGTATTTGTTTCATGTTTCTCTTAATAATATATATATATATATATATTTAAATATGTATAGTATCTGTTCTCTGATCTTATTAACTGTTCCGTTTTAACATGTTCTAAGTTTTCAGTCAACCACATATTATCATTTGGTTGCATAAGTATATTCAATAGTATTATTTTGGTTATATTGGTAGCATTGTGACATTTGGTGGCAATACTTTAAAACACGTGCGTTTAGGCCAGTTTAGGCATGTTTACAAATATTTTTGGTTCAGTTTAGTAAAAATGAAGATTAAAGTGTTAAGCCGTGATCCCAACCAATACCTTAGGGAAACTAAAAACGAAACTCACAAAGGTAAGAATGTACATCTCTAAAATAGAGTTAAACTTATAAAAACTGTAATTTCAGTAAAGAGAAACTTTGACCCAAAGTTGCACCAGTTTGAAGCGGCAAGAGAATACGTCCGCGCTTTAAATGCAACGAAATTAGACAAAGTATTTGCTAAACCTTTCATTGGTAACCTCGATGGACACAGGGATTCCATATCTTGCATAAGCAAGCATCCGAAGAGTCTATCTTTACTCCTCAGTGGTGCTTACAATGGAGAGCTCCGAGTGTGGGATATTCCTCACAAGAAGTGCGTCAGGGAGATTCAAGCTCATGATGGTGTTCTTCGTGGAATTGCGTACACAAATGATGGCCTACATTTCTTTTCCATTGGTGATGACAAAAATATTAAGATGTGGAGTTCTCAAACCCCATTAAGACCCGAAGATGAAGAACCAGCAAACACTATATTAAGTAAAAGCATTATCAGTGGAATTTCCCATCATGTCTCTGAAGACAAGTTTGCCACTTGTGGTGAGGTTTGTCAGTTGTGGGAGGAGTCCAGGAATTCGTCTATAAAGACTTACGAATGGGGTGTTGATACCCTCCATGATGTGGCTTTTAATCCTGTACACAGCAACTTGTTGGGTGCTTGCGCTGCAGACAGAAGCATTATTCTTTATGATATTAGGGAAACGAAACCTTTGAGGAAGTTAGTCATGGCTTTGAAATCTAATAAAATTTGTTGGAACCCTATGGAAGCTTTCAACTTCACAGTGGCCAGTGAGGATTACAACCTGTATACTTTTGACACAAGGAATTTGAAATGCCCTGTGACTATGCATGTAGATCATGTATCGGCTGTGATGTCTCTGGATTATGCGCCAACAGGAAAGGAATTTGTCACTGGAGGCTATGACAAAACTATAAGGATATTCGAGGTAGACAAAGTGCATTCGAGAGAAGTATATCATACCAAGAGAATGCAGAGATTGACTTCCGTCCAATGGACTATGGATAATAAATACATTCTGTCAGCTTCTGATGAGATGAATATTAGGATCTGGAAGGCTAGGGCTTCCGAAAAGATGGGACCGGTAAGTTGCAATAACGCTTTGCTTGGTTTTATTTTAATAATTTTTTAAAATTCTAGTTGAAACCACGTGAGAAAGCTGCTTTGAATTACTCTGAGGCTCTGAAGGATAAATACGCGGCTCATCCGAAGATCAAGAAGATTGCTCAAAGAAGACATGTTCCGAAACACGTCTACAATGCACAGATGGAGATGAAGACAATTAGAAAGGCGCATCGCAGGAAGGATGCTAACAGGAAACAGCATTCTAAGCCTGGATCTGCGAAACCCAAGCCTGAAATATTGAAGAAGATTGTGAGGGAAGATGCGTAATAAATTATGTTACATTTTTCTGAATTATTCTTCTTTCAAATTTGATTGGACACTATTCGAAGTAATGAATTTAAAAGTTAAATTGTTGTTTCTTTCTTATAATGTTATTGCAAGTATAATTCTTCATTATGTCAAAACGCAAAATGTAAATATCTATAATTAAAACGTAAATGATATTAAAACAATCTGAATTAAAAATAATGTAGCCTTGGTATTTATACCACTACCACTTTACCATCACAAAAAGGATTCTTATGTAACATTTATCCCTCAATTTACTTTTCATAGTCTTGAATCTAAAGGAAGGTTTAATCCTCAGGTAATATCAATATAGTACTTAGAATCTTACGAATGTTTAACAATATGAAGCAAAGAAATAATGTGGATGGGTATTTGATGCTCTCCAATTATACTATAAGTTAATATAAATAGTATTATTTATTATATAACCCACACAAAAATGGACCAAAAACTATTCAAACAATTAAATTTTTGAAATGTTACAAAGGGCTTCTGTTTTGACTTATAGCAAATTAACCATTCCTATACTAAGTAATGTAAAAATGACTAATCCATTTTCATATAAAAAGACATTTTATATTAATGGGGTTGTAAATACTGTAAACACTGAGCACATTAATACAAACATAAATTTTATAGGTTTGTGAAGTTATTATATAATTTATTTCATTAAATCACATGAAAATCGTTAATGCTAAAGTATACAAGCAAGGACTAAAAATATCTTCTATGGAATAAGAGTCCCATTCTGCTTTTTTACTAGGATCAGCAACTTTAATTAAAAATCTGTCCTTTGGGTGTTTTCTCCTCTGCATATCTCTAAAATCTGACATTGAATAATTTTATATTTTAATAACATTTTATAAAAAGCGCACATAATTTAATTATGTCGTATACCCAGCAAAATTTGTTTCGTTTAAACAAAACGTACCACTGTATTAAGAATCATGAATATTTGTATTAGAATATTTAATATTTTTGTTAGAAACAGTCTAAATATAAAAATTTAGGGAAAATGTGACAAATCATCATTAATCATTTTATTAGCTCCATAATCACAGTCTTACATTGCAACAGGTTCGGTGGGCGAAAAAGTAACGAACAAGTAATAACAGAACAGTGAAAAACCAGGGCATGTAGTTTTTAGTTACGATCGATCATCTTTTAATAAATAATAATTGATTGATTGATTTTTCATTAAAACATGTTTAATCCTGTACCGTGGTTTGACCATTTTCTGTTTTTCTTCTGACTGTTCTGTTAATATTTGTTTTGAGTTTTTAGGAAACCAAAAGTTTCCCATAATTTCAAATCTTTTCTTTATGCGAAACATGTCTCAAAAAGCGAGTAGTTTTCATTTTACTAGCGAATTACTCATAAGAGTTGCTGGTTAAGCGAGGTTCCACCCTATTTTAATGTATAGAAATACTTTAATTCATACTTAACTTACATTGTTGCTTTATGGAATGTACTTTATATGTTTCTTCAAAATGTATTTAACATTTTATAAATTGATAATTCTCCTGAGAAAGCCATGATATAGTAGATATTCCTTCAGAAATTCAACTGAAGATTAAGAAGTGATTGGATGTGGTTCTTTGAGATTACAACGAAATCCTTTTAAATCAAACAAAATTAAAACTTGCATTACTTTGTGTACTGAATACACGTTTATCCTACAATTTATATTTTGCAAGAAAACTAATAACTTTAACGAAATTTGATTTAAACTTATTTAGTACTTACAAATATTGGTATACTACAACGATAAATCCTCTCATCAAAATTCAGGAATTTATAAATTTGCAAAAAAAGGAATCATTGTATATACATTGTAAATAGCGACAGAATACTAACTAAGCATTAGGAACTGATTGGAAACAAGATTCGAGTTAAACGAATTCATATTACATATATTGGTGTAGTGTAATTTTAAGGAAGAAAAGTCTGTCTTATCAGTCAATGTCTATCCGATATTTTAGAATTTAATAATTTGCAAAAGATAGTCATCAAATACATCTTTTGTAAATTTACCAACATCAGAAATTCATTGAATTTCATTCTAGCGGATTTAAAGAAATATTTATAAATCAATTCATTTTTAAAATTTTACTAAAATAATTCATACTTATATATATCAAAGAATATTATAGATATTCCGTCAAAAAAAAAACCGTGGATCAGAGAGAATTTGGTTCTAATGAATTAAAAAAAAGTTTTATATCAAATTAATTTAACAAAAGTTATTAAAAATTCATAATTTTAACCAGAAAATCATGATACTATAGATAGTCCATCAAAAAGTTTACTAATTGAATTTGATTCACAAGTAATTTTTTGATTTATTTGAAATAATACGTTTTAAATCAATTAATTTAAGGAAATTCAATAATGCTCCTTAGCAGCAATAGCAATTTTTCTTTTGTATTTCTTCGTTTTATTGTTTTTTTGTAATTGTTGTTGTTTTAAAATTAACTTTATTATTAATATCCTTATTGGGCCAAAAGGACACTTGGTATACTGTAAATGTACTATATTAATGTAATTTGCATGAGAAAACCATAACATTGTAGACAAAAGGTAAATCAATGATAAAGAATGAATTGAGTTTGATTGAATAATACAATATTATTTCCTATTAACAAAATTTAATTTAGGTTTTAGAATTTCATAGTTTGCTTAACCAACCCATGCAAAAGACATGAAGTCTTAAAGATCTTGAACATGTTTTCAAAGCAATCGAATTAAATTAAACGTATTAACTTTTTACTTTATTCTAATTTTCTAACTAGAAGAAAATATATTTTAAAACCAATTTCAAAAGAATCAACTCGATGAAGAAATTTTCTTAGCAAAGGGCTATTGACCATAATAAGTCTTTCTGCCCAAATTAATATTCTAATTCGAGTTATATCTATTCTAGAATGTGACTTTTATTATGTTACTTACATCACTGTTTCTGCCAACAAAATGTAACTTACGATTGAATAATACATACATTGACGACAGCTCGTTGCAAATCAACATTGAAAAAAATTATGCAAGTGACTCATGTTATTAAAAAAAATAATCGTCAGCAAATCATACGAGGTCCACCGCGGGAAAGTGTTCGCATTTTTTTGACAACATCTTGCAGATAACAGTCAGATAATTGGATGTGGTCTGAGCGTTGCGTAAGAATCTTTATTTTTTTAGACCATTGCCATCGTGCAGATAATGCAGACCACGAAGCTTTGTTTATTTATGTTTTCTCTGCATTATCGTATTCGCGCGATGATTCATTTTTGCTTCATATGAAAAAGAAACGGTTAACTTTTATGTGTATTACATAAACATTTATAAAATGAATAATTTTATAATGCGTTTTATTCAAATATGTTAATAATCACTAATAATCAATTAATATTTAACAAATTTAGTTTATACATTTATATTATAGTTAGTCATGTAAATTTAGTATTGTGTTAGTGATCGGTTAACGAACTTAAATGGCTGAAAGTTGACAGAATTGTTCGATAACCGATAATTGAGCCATCATATTTGAAAGTAGAATAAATCCACTTTTGAAAAAAAAATGAGTTCATTGAAATTTTAGTAAGATGTAAGATCCTCTTTTTATAGTAATCAAAAGAATTTTAGCAAGAAATGTTATCGCAGTAATACAGTATCCAACAATATCCCAACATCAATTTTTACGGAATTTCGCCAATCCCAACTAACAATACTTCTTACAACAATCCCACTTCAATACACTAATTCTTATAACAATTCTACAATTCCACTTCTAACACCAATAGTGAAAGGATTCTCTATCTCAGCAGACTTTTCTACGATCTCTGGATTGAGAATTAATTTACAAACTTAAATTGCTAACTAATATTTCTTTATTCATAAGAACAATGAACTCTTAATAATATTGGACTAAAAATAGTTCGCTAATACTGCTCCACTAATACTAGTTCACTGTCTCACAATCCTTTTATTGAAAGTGGAATAAGTTAATTTCAAATAACCATAATCACAAATTTCTTTTGTCGGGTCATTCATTTCTTTCAAGCAACAGAGATATTGGAGTTGTGGAAATGGCATCAAATAAAAATAACCAATTATTTGCTACTCAAGACTATTGTAATATAATAAAAAATTGCTAAAAAATAAATTGTTTCATTTCGCATGAAAACGAGAATACACCCATCCATATCTCGCTTTACAGACTAGATACGTTCCACGAAATTTGGCCGCAAAGCGAAAAGCTGTACAAGGAATCAATTATTGCGCTTGCGCATGTAGATATATCGACATGGAAAAAAGTTTTTTTTTGCCGTTATAGTGAAACATTTTAGGCCGTAAATCGAAAACGTGCCTTAATTGTGGTGTATTGGGTGTATTTTGACTTAATCAACCCATAGTCAATATCAGGACAGGTAGTACCTTAGTTCAAAGTATTCGAAATAAATATGAATTAAAAAATCAAATCAACTGAAACATAAGCAAGTATCAATATAACTAAAAAAATTGTGCTTTTCAAATGTTCTTCAAATTTTCGAAAAAAGTAAAACGTATATTTTTTCAATGACTCGCGATTATTTGATAATCACAAGTCATTAAAAGAATGAAGAAAACTAGATTTTACATGTAATTGATCATTTGTTTCGGTTCAATGATTATCAGTTTATATTTTTACTGTTTCTTTTTCACATAAGATAATTTTAATCATTATGAAATGTGTAAAATCCTTTATTTTTCATTGCGTGTGTATTTTTTACATGTATGCAATCAATTATAGTTGTTTTTTTTGCCTTAATGGCATCCAGAAATTATCTAATATTTGTTGAAATAATTGTAAATACAAAATTACTACAACACTACTATTACGACCTAAGACTTTATACCCAAATATTTAATAAAAATATTGATTTTTTCTTCCTAGAAGTTCCTATAATACACATTTTTTTTAGTATTTTATAAACCCTTAAGTAGTGATAATAAAAATAATAATATTGAATATTTATTTACATTAATAATTTAAAAAAACTTAATTATCAATATGTTTTGAATAATTACGTTACAAAGAAAATATTAAAGTATAAAATATAAATATTAACTATTAATTGAAACAACAACTACTAGAAAATGTAAACTCAATAAAAAAGTAATAAAGAAATACAAATAAAAGAAAAATCAAACATAATACTATTAATGCAAAGGGCTATAGACTATAGGTCTTTCTTCCACTTTAACTATAATATCAATCGTAACGACTAGATGCTATGAATAATTTGAACAAATAAATTATTGGAATGTATTATCGAAAAAACAATTTTGTATCTTCTGAATTTCCTTGAATATTTCTTTCAAAAAATCCAATTAAAATAAAAATCCAGATTTTTAATGTAAAGTAAACATAACTTCCTTTATCAAAGTGATACGCTTTAATTGGATTCATTAAAATTTATTATCGGGAACCGACGTCAATCCCATATTTTCCTTCATTTTTTTCATCGCTCTTTTTTTATAATTATATTTTTTTGGCTCAAATTCCGCACTTTGTCTTCACAATAAAAAAGAGACTAATTAATCGATTTCAATAACATATAATTAAGAAGAAAAATATATTTTTGGCCACAATCTAAATGAATAATAACAATTAATTGAAGAAAATAATGAGTATTTTTTCATATCTATTTTAATAACACGTTTGTATAAATAGAAATTATTTGTATTATTATAATATTAATAATTTGTATTAATCACAAAAAGTTACTAATGGTCTAACGACCTAAGTCTAAGTATATTATTTATATAATATTTGAGACTTTATAAGTCGTGATTTACTCTTGCAATTGTTTTATTTTTAGGTATATTATTTACACATTATTTGTGACTTGAAAAGTAGAAAGTTCATTTTGTTATTATAATAACGCGTGAGAAATATTAATACTAATAACAATTATTTCAATAACAACCACAAAAAAATGTAAACTCAATACAATACTTTGCAAGTTGTGCGTTGTAAATATTTACTTCTTCTTCTGTATATTCTTTACAGATTATTTATTAATGGAAATGTCGAGCGTTGATTATTTGTAAATCTAAAATGTATAGGAAATATTTAATAACTGTAAGTATAAAACTTTTCATAATTTTTGTTTCGTTTTTCCGTATTTTCCTTTCAAATTAATTATGATTTGGCAAGTACCATAATCCTCTAGTAATTCTATTAATGCATGGGGAATATTTATCAGCAAAAAGTACAAAACTTTTCATAATATTTATTATATTCTTCTTCATATTACTTACATACTAATTTTTACTTGATAATTCATAAGTTCCTTTAGTAGTTCTAATAATTTATGGGTAATATTTATCACTAAAAAGTACAAAACTTTCCATAATTTTTTATTATATTTTTAATTAGGTATCTTATATATTAATTTTTACTTGATAAGTCATAAGGTTCTCTTGTAATTCTAATAATTCACTTGACTTGGCAAGTTGCGCGTTCATCTTGTAAATTTAATCATTTTATTCATTTTTCTGTATGTTTCTTTCAAATTATTTGTGACTTGGTGAGTATTTAGTTTCTTTAGTGATTCCACTAATGCATGGAAAATATTTACTACTAAAAGTACAAAACTTGTCATAATTATTGTTGAATTCAAAGTATGTTACAGACCATTTGTGGCATGACAAAACCCGTGTTCTTCTTTTAAATGTAACAATATTGTGTTATTTTTCTGCTTGTTACTTGGCAAGTCGCGCATTTCTAATCCCATGCATTATAAACAATATTTACAAATAAAAATTGACATAACTTTTGTTAAGAAAATGGCAAACTTACGTAAAATCCAATGGTTATTTTAAAACCTTCACATAATATATCTAATTAACATCATGTTATCATTTGACAGATATTATCAAATTCAAGAAACATACCTGAGCTCGGAAGTTTTATAAATAATTTATCTTGAGGTTTATTTATAAATACACCATTTAAACTCATTAATTATTTGATAAGAAGTACAAATTTGAATATGCAAATCAATTGCAATTGAACTAAACGAGCATAAACGAGTACATTCGAACTACTCCTTCAAATGCAAATATTAGGTTATGTTCATATAAATACAAATATCAAAAAATGAAACTGCTCGCAGGATCTGTAAATCTAAGTACCAGCCGTGGTTTAAGCTACCACAAGGTGAAAAACTGGTATGGGAATCTGGTAAAACCCAAAACTATACCGCCACCATACAAGCACATCACCCAAATAGGAGATCCAACTCTTCGGTTGAAAGCCCAACCAGTGGATGTGGACACAATCAAATCAGAGAAAGTGCAGAAAATCCTCAAGCAAATGAGAGATGTTTTCGATAAGTACAACTCGGTTGGTTTGGCTGCACCACAGATTGGAGTTCCATTGAGGATCATTGCAATTGGACTTTCTAATGATGTTATGAAACAGTGGAGTGCTGAAGAAATTCAAGCTCGAGAGATGACTTTGCTTCCCTTTACAGTTAATTACTTATAATTAATCATTGAAAGAAATGTTAATTATACTTTTGCAATTTTAGATTGTTATTAATCCTGAGGTGAAAATCACTGACTACAACAAATTGGTTTTTCCTGAGTCTTGTGAGAGTGTCAAGGGTTATTGGGCTGATGTTCCTAGGTTCAAAGCTGTAAATTTAAATGGTGATCAAAATTCGCACGTTTTGTGCAACAAATTTCATTGACGTTCTTTTAGGTTTCAATGAAAATGGAGAAGCTTTAATGTTGGAAACCAAAGGTTGGTTGTCAAGGATTGTCCAGCATGAGATGGACCATCTTAATGGTACATTGTATACTGATATTATGAATAGGAAAAGTTTGACTTGTGGTGGCTGGGAAATGATTAATGAGAGGAATGGAAGTGTTAGTTTACCTTACAAACCAAGCTGATACCAACTATTGTAATATTATATTTTCTTGTAATATTTAATGCATTTGTACATACATATTATTGTTTTTGAAATTGAATTGCTCTTTATTTTTCCTAACAATCCCATTTAAATTACACTTTACAATGTTCATCACAATTTGCTTAAGTCAACTTAACTTGCATTGATGTAACATGAGATTTAAAAATGGATTGATTATAAGCATATTTTAAAGTTTTTTTATTATGAAAAGAGCAGAAAAACCTCGGTCGTTAGCTCTTTGAACCAATAAAGATGTTGAAATATAATATTATGAAAAGTGTTCGAATTATCGACTCAAATTTTTAAACGATGATCGGCTTTAATCAACGATATAATATCAACTTTATTTGATGATAGTAAACATCAACACTAGTTATTTATGTTATTCAATGAAGTTTTGGTAAATTTCTTTATAATTAGTATGAGTTTCATAACACTTCCAGAAACTTTTGATTAGTCTTGATATTTTTAATACAAATTTAAAGTTTCGGCAAATTTCATTGGAGTTATTATTTCATTGTCTAAAGAATATAAATTATTCACAACAGTTCCGGATACTTTCCATTATTTACTTCTTTATTATTTTGAGAGGGAACACTAAGTTTCATCAAATATGTGTCAAAGAGAGCTGAGTGTGTCATCATGTAAAGTTTATTATTGTATTTCGTATCATTTAAGTGCAATAGTAAAAAAATACAAAAGTATAAACTGTACAGCTTCTTTGATTCAATTAGAATACCTATAATACAAAATTGTATTACTTTCATTTTGTTACGTTTCTAAATTAATCAAAAATTCTGAAAATATAAAGTGCCTAAATTAAATTTACAATGTTTTAACTTTTCGCTAAACTAGAATAATGTATACATGACAAGGGATCAAAAGAAACAGATTATTCTTTTTATAATAAAATGTATACTCTTTATATTTATATAGTATATAGAACATATCAAAATTATGAAAAATGAGCAAATGTTCGAGAAAATCTTAAAATATAATATAAAATTTTCAACTTACCAGTAACCTTCATTGACTATCATACAAGAAAGAATGAAACTACGAACTTTTATAATTAAGAAAAGCATACAATTTGAAAAAAAAATACCTCTTATAGTGCGGGTAATTAGTTCTTAAAGTGAATAGCACAAAAAGGGACTTAACTCCACACAAGAAAGAAAAAAATAATTTGTGTATCAATAAATAACTTTATGAACTTTTTTGTAGAGTTTAGTTGAATGAAATTTTAAATGCGCAATAGTCGAAGCGGAATAATGTTAGAGGTATTGTTATATATTATTATATAAATTTTACTTTACTAAAGTAAAAAAAAAGGAATTATTATTTTAAGGTAGAAGAAGTAATAACTTCTATAATGTAACCATGGTAATTTATCATCGCCAAAGTAAAATCCTTTTCTATCAGACGGAACAAGTGGTATTACGAAAATTATTTGTACTATGAAAATAACATCGTATTTACTAATTCGCATGAAGAGATTAAACAAATCAGTTTTTCAGTTATTTTGAAATAGTGTTGTAAAATTGCGTCCAAAGTCCCAACATTTTCACGTTCATATCAGCTTTCCCATTTCAATTTCCAGAAAAATAATAGAGATAAATAAATTAAACATCAGTTTTTTAAATTCATTTATCCGATTCATTTTTCTAATATTTTTAAATAATTTAATGAATGAATAACATAAAATAGTAAACATCAACCATTTCACTGTATTAATAATGTGTACTATTATGTATTTGTGTTAATTAACGTTTGAAGTATATTTTGTAGGTGGAAAAAATTCAGTTAATTAAATATTAATAAAATTGTTCTAAAAGTATTGTTTTAACAAAATTTATAAAAAAAGCGTGTATTTCTTGTTAAAAATGCAATAAAAAGAATTTCTTAGGGCAGAAAGATTAAAGGTCTTTAGCCCTTTGCTATAATAGCATATATTTTTTTGTAATTCCTTCATTATATTGTGTTTTTTGTAGATGTTGCAATAAATTTTATTATTATTTTACACTTTTCTGGATATTTTTTAGTTAAAAACAAATCAAATAATTCATAAAATCAAATAATCAACTTATAATACTCTTCAAAATTAACAACAGTTAATAAAATAATGATTCCAAAAAATATCAAAAAAAAAATAGAAATCATTATTGATAAATTATTTCTGTACATCATCAAATAATTAGAGTTATTGAATAGACTTGAAAACTATGCAAATAAGTGTAACACAACAAAATATTTTGATAACTGATATAAATATTATGGTTCCTGCCAAATAATTCGAATAATTGTGCGCTTGTGACATAAGCTAGATTTGCATATAAACATCCGATGTAAACTATAATATATAATCAAATCCGGGTATACAGATTGTACGTCATCGTCTCTTAACTTTATCTCTTCGCAGATATTTTATGTACCCTAACGTGTTCGTTGCTGCCAATGAAACGACAGAATTTCTGTCTCGGATCATACAATGACTAATCCCTGCAAAATCTCTAAACCAACATAGACGTAGTAATAATAAAATAATTTTCAATCAATGAAAAATCTATAAAACTCAATTAAAAAATCACTTTTTGGAAAAATTTTAATTAAAAATTATTATTTTTTGATTGGACTAATGTGTAGGATGATGCGATTTCAGTAATTTATATATAATCGATTAATTAAATTTTAGAAAAATAAATATTCTCTACGCCACTGGATTTGCAAAATTAGTATATAAACTAAGTATTTTTGGTGAGGAATTATATTCACAGACAAACCAGACAGCTATACATTCAAATAAATCTTAAACTTTTATAAGTTTATAAATTAAAAATCATGTATTTTGCTAAGATTAACGTAAGTTATTTTGATGGTAATTTTTTTAATTAATAAAATATTTATCTCTCTATTTAATTATAGGAAGCTTTAAACTTCTTGGATGTTTCATCCATTGAATACGATGAGATCTTCAAAGCCACAGCTGCTTTGATGGGCATCGAGAGTCTCTTGGAATATTATGAAGAGGATAAACAAAATGATGTTGTTGTTGAGGATGCTAAATATTACGTTAGTGAGGGAAAAACCGTTGAACAAGGAAAAACCGTTGTAGCTCAAGGCAAAACTGTGGATATCGACCAAGGAAAGACTTTCATCTCACAGGGAAAAACTTTCATTGCACAAGGCAAAACCACAGAAGTTGACCAAGGAAAGAAGTACTTCGCCCAAGGAAAGACTCTGGAAGTTGAGCAAGGCAAAAAATATGTTGCCCAGGGTAAATTTGTTGCACAGGCAAAGACGTACATCACTCAGGGCAAGACCATGCATATTGACCAAGGAAAATCTTACATGTCGCAAGGAAAATCTTATGTTTCTCAGGGTAAGACTATGGATGTTGAACAAGGAAAAACCGTTGATCAAGGCAAAACCTACATTTTCCAAGCCAAGACCTACGTTGCCCAAGGTAAATCTGTTGAACAAGGCAAGACCATCGACCAAGGCAAGACCTACGT
>JAFMTC010000385.1:421309-484125 GCA_018845635.1 Nicrophorus orbicollis
GACCTACATTGCCCAAGGCAAGACTTACGTTGCCCAGGGAAAATCTGTTGAACAAGGCAAGACCATCGACCAAGGCAAGACCTACATTGCTCAAGGCAAGATCTATGTTGCCCAAGGAAAATCTGTTGATCAAGGAAAGACTTACGTTGCCCAAGGCAAGACATATGTTGCCCAGGGCAAGACCATGGATGTTAATCAAGGAAAATGCTACGTCGCTCAAGCCAAAACCATTGACGCTCAATACGTCTCAAACGTATTGAAATACGTAATGGAAAACACGGTTAACATCAGCAAACAACAATCGTATTACGTGAGACCATTGAACATGATTTCCGTTTACTAAATAAGACTAAGTCTGTTGAAAATGGTTAATAGTAATTAGGTATTATTATTGATTATGTTATTAGTACAAATAAATTTCTAAAGCTACAATTATTTGTGTATTTGGCGAAATATACATTACAGATAAATATTGATTATGTTTTATTTCTTTGTCGGATCCAATTACATTTTATCGGTGAAATGCGGCAAGCCGGTTTCGTTCCTGCGTCTGGTCATAATTTCGCATCCAGTATCTGTAACAAGTAAAGTCTGTTCGAATTGTGCAGACCACAAACCATCTGCCGTTACAGCTGTCCACTTGTCTGGCCATGTCTCATCGCGCCATGTTCCCACAGATATCATTGGCTCGATGGTGAAACAATGGCCCGCTTTCATAACTCCGATGGCTCGGTTTTCTACAATCAAATTATTCATATTAGATAATGTTCTATGCAAATTGTATATATTTTGAACTGACTGGCATAATGCGGCACGTTTGGGGCAGTATGGAATAAGCGATGGATTCCATGACCGCAATAGCTTCTCACAACCGAATAGCCGTTAGCCTGGGCATGCTTCTGGATGACGTTTCCAATTTCCCTGTACTTTTCTCCGGGCTTGACCAAGCTAATAGCTTTACTCAAACATTCATAAGTAACTTTGACCAAATCCTTATGTTTGTCGCTCACGTTTCCAACAAAGAACGTCTCGTTCAGATCTCCATGGAATCCGTTGTGATAAACCGTAATATCTACGTTACACAAGTCTCCATCTTTCAACGCTCTCATATCGGGAATTCCGTGACAAATTACCTAATCAATGGAAACAATCAATTTTAGTTTTTTTTTCAATTGTTTTATTAATTTATAACTGACCTCATTGACTGAAGTGCAGCAAGACTTTGGGAATTCATAGTAATTCAAGGGAGATGGATAACAATCTCTTTCAATACAAGCTTCATGGACAGCTCTGTCAATCTCATCAGTGGTGACACCAACATCACACACCCTAGCTGCTTCATCCAGAACCTCCCTTCCCAACTTGCAAGCCACTCTCATACCTAATTTAAACACAACATTAATATTGAACACAAGTAACATCTTTGAAACAAACCTTCTATCTCTTCATCATCTAATACTTTGATCTGACTGGACCCCTTCACAGCCTGTTCTGATAAAGGATAACCCAATGGATGATCAGCATAATCTGGCCTGCCAATCTCCTCTGGCACCTGTCTCTTACTGGACAGCTGAGCTGGTCTTAGCTTCCCAGTGTATGAATATTGAGGCCATGGATTATAATCAGAATCCTTCTTGCTATCATTTCCCTCACCTTCTGTGGAAGAGTTGAAACAACAAATTAAAGAATTGCACACCATACATAAATGAAACTGTTTTAGAACAAACCTCTAAATAGAAGTTTTTTAAACCAATTACAAACTAGTGACATTATAACGGCTTATTATTATTATTTTTGTTGTGTACGATTTTAGACTTAACCCTACTTACTAGCTAAAGTGTGAATGATTTTGTGCGATTTCCAATTGCTTTTGAAGCATTCCTGCGAGCAGAAGAACGACCCTTGGATGCCCAACTTCAGGCACGTGGGGCATTGCAATTTCGCAGGGGCATCGCACCCGGTGGACTCGCACGTTCCCAAAAAAGACATTTCTGATTTCTAGGTTAGCACCTGCTTAAACACACGGAGAAGATGCAAGTAACATGCAATGATGGTAGCATACATGATCAAAATATAAATGTGTTATATGCAGTTTATCTGAATATTGGTTGCATACAATTAGCTGGATATCAGAACAGAAAATTGCAATTTTAATGCAACTACAGAATAAACTAATTATATATGAATTGTGTAAAGTATAAGAAATAAAACGCCATAATAATTACAATTGTTATAATGAATGGGTTTAAATTTAATTATAACTAATGCGCTCAATATTTTTTTAAGAATACAATAAATTGTTTCATTATAAAAGTTAAGTAACATAGACTGAGTATAGAATTATGATAGCTGATATCTATGCCTTATTTGAACATAAGACACAATACAAAAAAATCTGTTCTTATCAAAAGATACATTTTTACATAACACATTTAGTGAATAGATTACCTTATAATTATACATATAATTCATTAACTAGATTCACTATAATCCGATTTGTAAATGTAAAAATGAAGAAAATTTCTATGAATTATTTTAATTGCAATTATCATTGTTGCAAAGTGTTATAAACCATTCTAATATACATTCTAATAATACAATATTATTTATATTGGTATATTATTAGTTTTTATGTGAAGAGGAAATATCTTCACAGTTTTTAGTTTTCAACGATTTTATAGTCTTCGATTTATCCGACATATTGGCGGCAAGATTACTAAGTACCTCCATTAGTGCGGAAATTTGTACAATTATATAATTGTTATGTGAGTTTTTTGTAACTTTTTTTTTATTACAACATACATGATGATTTTAAACGAAATATTTATACTTCACATACATTTATTTAATTGATGAACCTTATAGTTAATTAATTAACAATACAAGAATACCTCGCATAGTGCGATTGAGAATACAAACACATGATTGTCTTTAGACAAGCAAGTCTCTTTTTGTAGGATTTATTTTTATATAATCAAAGTCCACAATAACTGTATTATATATTGCCGAAACCGATAACCCGCACTATGCGAGGTATAATTGTATTTCGATTAATGATCTGAATTTTTGCAACATTATAATTCTCTAGATTCTAAAAGATTATAATAGAAATAAATTCTATATAAAAATTGTTCTATATTTTTAACGTTTCCCTGAAAACTCGTCAAAAGGAAAAACAGAACAGGCAAGTCATTTCTTGAACATGGACAAAATAAAGTATAGAAATAAATGTAAGACGAAAATATGTTTTTTCGGGAGATCTATGCTCAGTTATAAACAAGTTCTGTTTTATTAATGTTCTATATTTTCGATGTTCTGTTTTTACTTGTTCTTAGTTTTTATAATGAATTTTAATGGTAGTGTCCACATTCATGGATATAAGATATCTTAAAAATGTATGATATTTATTTTTTACCAAATCTTAAATACAACTTCATTTATTAAGGAAAACAAGTTGAACCTATAAGATTATATATAACAATATACATTATTTTACTTCATAGTTACTTTATTAAGCCAACAATAGTTCAAAGTATATAAATTGATTACAGTTGTTCCTATAACGAAATGCAAAGCGCGATTTTTAATATTTAGTAACATTAACCAGCAATTTATGCTATTTCGACACTGTATAGACACTGTATGAAAAGTATGTAGTTCAAAAAGAAGTATCAGAGAACGTTAGCTCTGATACTTCTTTTTGAACTACATACTTTTCATATTCATTCCACATAGATAAATCACAATTCTAATTGCAAGTGTATAAGAATCAAACAACAATAAATATTTATCCTCCAAGTGTAAGCTATAATGGTATATGTATCACATTTAAATACTAAGACCAGATTTATTATTACTCTGATTTGTTCTGACTTAAGTTTCGTAAAAAAAAATAAAAACTTTCGTCGATATTTTCTAACATATGTATCAATTTTATAATTAAACGTCCTACGAAAAAAAAAGTTTATTTCTAAAACCTATTTTATTGATACGATTTTGTTTATTAATATTGTAGCAAATGATTACAGTATTGTATTATTTCGCAAACGGCTTTACCGAATAAAATTGAATATATTGTGATTTTAAGCTTAAGTTTTCTAATTTCAGCATGACATTCTAATAAGTTCGAGTTTGTATAAGTAAAACACAAGATTGCGCACTATTTCTTACGATCATGCACTTAAAAACATGACTATTTTATGTTTGAAAACTGTTTTATATCCATGTAATTATTTAGACAATTTCCTATTCCAAGTTATCACATAAACCATTTGCGAAATAAGTCAAATTTCTTAAAAAAAAACTATTAATAACTCGAGCAATTACTTTTGTTATTAAACAATTTCATACGTTTCAAGACTTATTTGTATATTGCGTGTATATATTAGCGTGGAAAAACTAAAGGTCAACAAAAGTTTCTAATGACTAATTTTAACTTTTTAAAGCTTGTATTATGAACTTTTAAATTTAATATTTATTGTATTATGTCGATTTAGCGATTAAGAGTTTACTCCCAATGCATACATTTTTTTTTGTAGATTAGACACCATATATTTTTGCAAGTACTTGAAAAAATCACGCGCCGGGCCTGGATTTATCAATAGTTTTAATTTCAGTGCGAGTTTTTTCAAATAATATTGTACATTCCAATCTTGTTATTCTCATTCTGGTCTCACGGACCAGTCGATTGCTTCAAATATATAAACTCATACAAAATATGACCTACAAAAAACTTTATAATACAAACTTACGATTTAGTAACCAGTTCGAATGCATACGATTATCACATATCTTGACCTTTGTTGTAAATACCTTCACATTAAAGCATAAAATTTGGTCAAATATTTGGTATTTGATTTATTAATTAGTAAACTTATTTAAATTATTATTTTGAATTAGACCCTTGACGTAATGATTATTCCTTAACACTTATGACTATCACATAAATAAAGATACGAGCTTTATCTTATTTTCTAATAGCAATTTGAAGTACTTAGACACGAAATTCAGTTGAGGCATATTGTCCGTAAAATTGATTACTAATTAGTCGTTTTAAAAGTGAGTGGCCCTAAAATTTAATATTAGTCATTATGATGAAGTGGATAAAAATATTCTTAATGCGTCATACATTAATTACTCTTCTTAGCCGGAGGCGAATTGCTCCTGAATCTGTTCCTTGAGTAGCTCGTAGGCGACTTTGGAATTGACCTGGTAGAGCTGTTGGATCTCGAACGACTAGACCGTTTCCTCTTACTCGGAGAGGCCTGCTTTTTCATGCTTTTAGCTATTACACGCTTCTGATGGTCAAGTTGCGGGAAGAGATCTAAAACAGAGAAGAGTCCAAATACCGTGCGCAACACTTACAAATTTAACATCAATCTATCCGCTACCATAATACTTACTACACTACAGTTATCATTCAGTTAACGTTAACGAGTATGCAAATAAGTACATAGTTCATTTTCAAAGAAACTAAAGTATAAACGCACAAATGTAAGTTCATTCTTTACAACATTTACATATAATTAGACTTAGCTTAATTATTTTCTTTTAAATCAAGATAATTTTGAAAATGATTAGTTGTTTATTTCTGATTTAAATATTTTGATAGTTAAAAAAATATACCCATAAAGTTGAATTCTTGAAATTTTCCTATGATTAGAATGCTCTTTGATAATTGTGTTGTTTCTAGAGAAAATGAAAACTCCATATTCGAGTTCTATGAACCCCAGATGAGAAAAATTTGAAAGATTAAGGAAGCCATCAAGGTGAAAATGTGCTTCAACACTGAAAATAATTTTGTTCGAAAAATCGACATCCACTTGTTGATGCAAAATGATCATGGAAAATTTTATCAATAGAGTTGAATAGAGTCTATAGGTTGTTATATACATAATACTATCCTTTATAATTTACTATTCAATCAAAAAAAATACATAAAAATACATGAGTTAATTGTGGGGCACCCTTTAAAACCTAGATATAAATAGACTAACTATATTTTGTTTATTAAACCGGTCCATTTTTAAAAATGAATTCTGGTAAACCTACAAATAAGCATATCACCTTTTCAATTATTTGATTGTTCCTAAAAAACAATGTGAATACTGAGTAAAGGATATATATGTACGTTACTTCCGTCAAAGAATCATATTCATTACTAAATGTACGTTAAGTGAGCGTTTACTATATTAATGAATGTTAACAAATAACTATAAACTACTCTACAAAAAAAATATTAATTTATGCTCAAATCTAAGAATTTGAAATACACCCATACTTCGCTATACGGCCGCTCTTTGTACGGCATTTCGCTATAACAGCCCTCTTCAATTAAGGCACGTTTTCGATTTACGGCCCAAAATGTTTCGCTATAACGGCAAAAAAAATATTTTCGCTTTGCGGTCAATTTTCCTGGAACGGATCTAGGCCGTAAATCGAGGTATGGGTGTATACTTTTGTTTAGTAAATAGTGTTAAACACTGAAACATGTATATTCGGATCACGTTCATTTCTCATTTTATTTGAAATGTAATTTACAGATTGCCCTAAGAATTCCCAAATGCCACAGCATTAAATGTAATTTGCATTTACGTGTTGTTGTTCTTTTAATTTAATTTAATTATATACATGGAATTTTTGAGAACCAAGACAAAATGTAAACGATTAAAATAAAATTTGTATGAAATTTGAACCCACCTGATCAGCGAGCATAACTCTTCAAAAGTCAGCTCGCGTATGTATGAGGGGAGTTCAGTGAATATAAGTCTATACACATGTTCTGCGAATTGAAAAACATTATCAAACAAGAAAAAATAAACTAGCGATTATTAAAATGTAATTGTTATGTATATACAATAATCCCTTAACAATTTGATTAAAGACGTTAATTTATTGCAAACAACTATTCTTCTTTTGAAGTGTTGTTATAGTGGAGAATATTGAACAAATCGAACATTTTTTCTATGTTGACCATTCCACTATAACAAAAAGAAACTGAACAAGAAAATAAATTTAATAATAGAAAAATAATTTAATTTGTAGAAACTGAAGTACTGTTTGTTATGAATAATAATTTTATAATTAAAATTGTTATTATTTTAATCTTTACACATAGAAATGGATTTAGTTTCGATTTCGATAATAATTATAATTATAAATAATAATAATTTATATTTATAATTATAAATTATAAATATAAAAATCATTCAGAATTCATCATTGTAAGTGAAATTTCATTTTGGAAAAATAATTAAATAATTTTAATTTATACAATAATAATTATGAAAAAAAAGTAATTAGAGCTCAAAATTATGTATAAGAATGATATCATTTTAAGCAAAGTTTAATATGGGAAAATAATAATTGCAATTCGTAAAATCTGAATTAATGTTTATGAATAGAGTAGTCATTATAAAATAAATAATTATTAATAAAAATGTTATCATTTTAATCAAAGTTTTATGTTATGAGTAATAATTAAGTTAAGCAAAGATTAACTTAGATTGAAAAATTAAAACTTTCTCTAAATATTTCAACTAAAACATTTAAAACTTTGTCAAGTTTTGTTTCTTTAAATTAATTTGAAATTTGATTGCTTTAGGAATATGGTTTGGTTTCGAACATGAAAATTGATGTAAACATGAATATATGAAGATAGCTTATTTTGTATACAAATATTCTAAAACCTATTATTAGTGTCCCTAACAAATTTTTCTCTACTATATAAAGGATTAGTGTATATATATAATGATCGTGCACACCACAAAATCGGGATAAAATATAGCCAAACACCGACATTAAAATATTGAAAATTACTCTTACCATGAGAGATCTCTAGTGCTTTCTTCGCTGCATTCATCTCAGCTTGTTGAATGCTGTGTCCCATGGCACTCGACAATCGCCTTCCTCTGAAGTAAACGGCTACAGTGTAAACCCTCGTATTGGTCGGACCTTTGCACTCGATAACTCTGCAAATTGATAATAAGAAATTAGTAATTTACTTGAAAATTCTCCATAAAATATAATTACTTGTAAACAGGAATATCAGGCTCTCCTCCATCCATGGTCCTTAATGTCAAACAGCACTGCTGTAACTTGGACTTCGGGTCATTCCAGTCTTGATTCATGATGAAATCTTGTAGTCTCGGGAAAAGCGTCACGTGGCAGAACACTTCACAATGTTGCAAACCCTAATTGAAGCTTTAAATAGTAACAAATCTAGAAAGTAATTCCATCAATTTACCTGATCCACGTATAATGCTCCGATGAATGCTTCCAACAAATCGGCTCGATCCTTGGTCTTGAGATCCGCCTTCGGATTATTGTATACAGCGTAATTAGACATGCCTAAATCATCGCAGACCACAGCTTGCGTGCGATTGTTCACCAGAGAACTTCTCAATAACTAAAACAAAATAAATTAAAAAACTAATAATAGTTAAATCTAGAATATCTTACAGATAAATGTCCTTCGTGATGCTCCGGGAAGAATTTGTATAAATATTCGGATGCGATCAATTGCAGAACTGTGTCTCCAAGAAATTCCAAACGTTGATTGGAACCAAGAGTTAAATTTGTATAGCCGACGCTTCTATCGGTGAAAGCCCTAGCCAATAATCGTATATGTTTGAAGTTTACTCCAATGCTGTCCTCGAATTCGGTCAAACGTTGAAGAAGCTTAAACTTCGGGATCCATTCACGGTCTCCAAGTGGCTCTTGCTGTTGCAGTGGATGCGGCGGGTAATTCACCCAAACGTTCAGCAAATCCGGTAACTCTTTGAACAGAGTTTCCGAGAATACGCGATCCACAATCTTGAAAATAAATACAATTTATTGATATCAAATCATTCTTTGTATTTCACTAGATAATTGGAAAAAGGTGTATTGAGAAGCTTGAACTTTTTTTAGTGAACGCAGAATTTAGTTTATCCAAATTTTAAATGGGTTTAAGTTATATATTTCAATTGCAACTATTTTATAAAAAAAAAACTAGAAAGGTTAAACTTACTTTTATTCCACCATCTAAGAATAGGGCTCCCATTAAAGCTTCAAAGCAATTGGCCATGGCATGTCTAAGTTCCAGATCATGACAAAGATCTGATCCATGTGCATAAAGCATGTACTGGTCCAAACTTAAAGTCCTGGCTAAAACTGCAAGGTGTTGATTCTGAACGATAGCAGCTCTGTAAGTAGCCAATCCACCTTCCTCCAAATCAGGAAAAGTGTAAAACAGATGTATGGAAGACAGAAATTCCACGACCGCATCACCGAGAAACTCCAGCCTCTCGTTGTGCGTGATATTGGACTCGGTCTCATGCTGCTTACCAAAACGTGACATGATATTGATCAACGTATTGATACCTCTCTTCCTAGTATTCATATAATGTATTCTGCGATCCCCGTACTCGGGTTGACGAATTCCGCAGTTGGTTAAGCTGTTCCTAGCGTGATCCGGATTAGTTCCGAAGTTCTCCCTGTACGAAGGATGGGTTAAAGCCAGTTGAAGGAGGGCTCTGTTCTCGAACTTGTAGTTGATACTCTCTTCCAACACATTCAGCGAATTGTGGAATCGCAGATGACAAACTAATACAGGTATCAACATTGCGTGCTGCAAGTAATAAATGTAAAATACTTGTAGATAGTTATAATAGAAAATAAAATACCTGAATGACATCGCACATGATACCGGTTCTGTGGAAACCTTCAGCGGAAACCGCCACAGTAACATCGCGTTTCATTTTACTTTGGGTTCGCATTTCTTGTAATTTGTTTTCTTTAGATTCCAATTTCCGCTTATCTTCGTAAGTAGGTTTGGACATGTTAGCGAGCAAATGACGAAACTTTACGTAATCTCTCCAAGCCTTTTGATAACTATAAATATTCACGTGTTAATTATATGTTCTTGTACAAAAGAAATATAAGACATACTCCGGATTTCCAGCGTAACTCAATTGAGGTGGTCTAATCCCAAAATGGACAATCTCTGGAAATTTATAGTTTCCTTCAACTTGCAAATCGATGTTTCTATCCAGCTGATCTACACGTACCGAGCACGGTTTCTTTCCTGGGTAAGTAACGACCATTCCCTAAAAGAATATAGTGAATATTTAGCTTGATTTAATACTGAAATAATACTTTAATTTCGTCAGCGTACGCTTGCCAATCGGACTGGCTCATTCCGACCATGGTCTTCAGGTTACTCTCGTGTATTAATGGCACCGAACTGTCGATCAAATATTGCAACACCTCCTTCATGGACAAAATTTCTTTTCCGTTGTCGGAAAGATCTCTTACGAATCGGGGCATGAAATGGAACTGCGAACATCCACTGCTGTCACCTGCAGCTTTAAAATCTAAATCAACAAGCTCTAAGATCTCATGGAACAAATAATCATCTACAAAAATAAAAGTTAAAGGAGTTTCTTCACAATACGAGAATCTCAAACATACGAAACAAATCCAATTCCCTAATGGTGAAGTTATCGGGGACTTTCTCCTCGATATATAAAATAGTATACTCTATATTGAACCTAATCACTTTACATATCGGCAGTTTGACAAGTGGTGAATGCGAGAACATCGAGAATCCTTCGAATATGAACTCGTGTTCGTCGTGTTGAATGATCGTCGGTATTTTGATCAAAAAGTTGGTTGGTGGTGAAATAGTAATACGATAATGGTATAACTTGTTTGCATTGTTGGAGAGGTTGCTGCAGGATTGCAGGAAGCGTTCGCCTGGATAAATCCCATGCCTTATTCCTGATTTCCTGGACTTGTTGGAACATCTGCAGAGCGGACCATCGTTCATTTCGCCCGGGTCATTATACCTAAAATATATTTTTAACCAAATTTGCTTATATAATTTTAATTGAAACATACCACATTTCTGGATGTAAACGGTCAGGATGCTGCTGCTTCCGGGTTAATTCTTCCATAGTGCAATCTTCTTCATCGGTTAACTCCTCTTCAGATGAAGAACCTGAACTACTACATTGTTCACCTGGACACAATAAAAACTAAATAAAATGTACATTCTAATAATGTTTCTACTAATATTTACTTTTATGTTTGCAAAGCCTTGCTCTGTTCTTCCTAGGTGGTGGAACATACACCGGCTTAGCTTCATTAATTTTCTTAGCGCGTTTAACTAAGTTACTTTCAAAATAATCACATAAAGCTATAAGTCTATGAGTGGCATTGAGCACCTTGGGATTTTTCTCATCCCGTACATAGTATAAATCTGCTGGCGTCGTTCGTGTCCATTTGATTTTTTCCTTCTCAAGCAATTCATCCTGATTGCTATTGTACAACTCTTCAATCTTCTTTGATACTTGCTCTTTCGTCTCGCAATAGTTCTTTTTCCATTTGGATAATATCTGAGCGCGTTCACTCATATTCCCTGAATCACCCGATTTATAACTTTTATCATGCCTGTGGTTATCCCTACTACTCGATTTGTAGCCACTCGATGAGCTTGAATGATGAATATACTTTCTATCATTCTTGTATTTATTATCTCTGGATTTGCTATCTTTACTTGATGACTCGTATCTCCTGTATTTTGGAGACCTCGATCTGGACCTTAAATTCAATCATTAAAGAAAAATTTTATACTCTATTAAAATTTCCTTACCTGTGTCTTGATGAATACCTATCCCTATCTCTACTTCTAGACCTAGCTTTCTTAACTGGAACTTTATCCGTATCATACCTTCTCTTCTCATAATTGCTTTTACTTATTTTATAAGATTCCAACTCTTTCTTAAAATCAAAACTTTCAGCAGACGACTTATAATAGTTGTAAGATGGTCCTGGCTGTACAGTATTTGCAGAGTATGGCATGTAACATCCTTGATTTGTCTGATAGTAATCAGGTGGTGGAACCTGGTATTGATGTGGTTGTTGCTGCTGTTGCTGGTCGTAGGTGGTATAAGGTGGTGGTGGATAATTTGGGGTAGATACTTGATATTGTTGTCCATAATTTTGCATTGGTGCAGTACCATTTGGATACATGGTCGGTGGAGGGAAGTTGTAATTCCATTGTTCACCCATTAAACTATTGCAGATACAAAAAAATATGTACAAGTTCACAGTACAAAATAATATTCTACGCTATTTTTGTTTTGCATTAGGTTAGTTTTGTTGAGGTCACTTAAAACCTTGGCCCTCACATGGAAAATATAAGAACTAAATTTAAAGAACAAATTAATTTAAAGTTAATTTATTGGTTTGTAAGTAAAGAAATTTTAATATTGCAAATTGCATTATATGAATTAATATTACATATCAGATTTTTATTAATTGATAACACAATATGTATGTATTTTTCCCAAGGTATTAAGTAACAATGATTTTAATGGGTATATAAGTATTATACTATATAATTACTAAACATTCTTAGTTGCAAATTTTGGAGCTTTTCATTTTTCTGCCTCTTTCGTCTACCAAGCAAAGGAAAAACAGTTATTGAAGTAGATGCTGATTACTTTACGAAATAATCATTATTGTATATTTTTTGTTTCATTTTTTACATAATGTGTATTATTTAAAAACGCCTGATAATTATGCAATAATAATTAACATTATGTAGGCAACTATACATATATTTCGAATTTGAATTGAATTACCGAATAGTAAAAGTTTCCAAAGTACAATAATAAGAACAGAACAGTAAAAACTTAATATAATTATTTATGAGCTGTTATAAAAATGTTTTAACAGTGAACTATCATATATACTTGTTCCCACTAAGACTGATCAAATGACCGAAATCATCAGATCCAATATAATAAAAAAAATGATTATGAATCTGTGCTCTTCTAGAATTAAACTCTTCTTTTACTTGTTTACTAAATAGTTCAGTCTATAGCTGTGTCGCTTATCTCTTTTTACTTTCCAAGCCAACTAAAATTCTAGGTCTCTTTTGACCTCTACGTATGTTCCAAATATTCATTTCGTTTTTTCAACATCGAAAATTTTCTGATCATCTTCCGAAAACTCTTCGTCAATGTTATTTATTTTTACTAATAATATATTGATACTATTTGAATGTTTTCACAATTTGGGGATAACACTTTTAGTTTGTAACGATTTTATAGATAGAGAATTAAGTCTTCAAGATAATACTATTACAAAAAAATAAATCATTAAAATGTCAACAGGTCAGATACATAAGATACTTAAATAAGAATAGCCAGAGACCTCGGTCGATAGTCCTGAGGCCCGATTTGTGGCTTTAGTTTATTAATATTTTTAAAAAGATGTGGCTGTTGTAAAACGTATTGTACGTATATTATCGAAAAAGTGTAGTTTAAACGCGGTATATTGGAAATTTTAAACAAAAATGAATTGATTATTTTGTGTTAAATATAGATTTCTATAATAATAAATATTGTTGACTTTTAGTCAATGACAATTTTTGTCATATACAATTTTATATTTATATTGCAAATTGAAATTCATTTTAAATCATTTAAAATGGATGCTATGCTACAAAGACACTGCGCTCGTTTCATCTACATAGTTCCAGAAGGTTTGAGGGAACTGATGTCCGATATTTCGAGAGAAGTACTTTTCTTTTAAATGATAGATATTTTTCTAATCTACCAAATTTTAATTGGATTATAGGTGTTGAGGACGCAACCTAATGAGATATACACTTTTATAGCAGATTATTTAGATGCGTTGATGATCACAAGGGAGAACGCTCGAAGTAAGTTTAATCTCGTTAATTTAGAAAGTATTATTAATTACGCTATTTTAGTTGCGATAAAATTGGTGGAGAGCATCACAGAAATAGCAGAAGCCACAGTGGAAACACTGCTGGAAATTGGAGTATCGAGAGAAGACGCCGATCAAGTTGTTGCAATCATCCAGAAGCATTTCAGGGAACACGCAGAAATGAAACGGTTGCACAAATTCGATGTTCTAGAGCACACTGAAGGAGGTAAGTATATCATTAAATGGTGATCAGATGACTAAGAACAGTACATTGACAAAACAGAACATGAGTTTTTATTAGGATTATTGACCATAGGTCTTTCAATAAAACATGTTTGTTACGTCTTCAATGTACCGTATTTATCATTGCTTTGTTCTTTCTTCTGGGAACCTCATTAATGTTACCGATGAATTAAAGTAATGAGTTTTATGAGATATGAGTGAGGAGGACCTTATAATCGATCGGATTTTGGCTGAGCTGAATATGACTGTAGAGCAACTTGAGAAGATGGTGATTATAATACAGACTGCGTATAGGAAGTACAAAGAGAGGCAGGCCAGAGAGAAGCAGATGCTATTCGGAATGGTTGATTGGAGGATCGCAGCTAGAAGTGCTATAGCTTTATACCGGAAAACAGGAGTTACCTATTACGAAGCTAATAGAGCTGCGTCTTTGATCAAAGCCGCTTACAAAGGTTACTACACGAGGCGTGTGATGAAACGGCTGTTGCAGCAAGGAATTGCTGATGATAGCGTAATGTACGATGAAATATCGTGGGATTTGGAAGAGAACAAGTATGTTTAAATAGTCAGCTTATACAATCAATTATAACGTGTCTTTTAGGGAGTTAGACGTAAATATTAATAGGGTATGTGACTATTGTTATATTACAATTCACTGCTTAGTATTCCACGGCTTCTTCGAGAATCACCACTTTGGAATTGGAAGATCAATCGGATGAAACACTTGCTACTGAAGCCATGTACGATACTCAACCGATTTCGCCGTACACCGATGGAGAACAAACGCAGCCCGGAGAAGATACTCTTCCAATGGATGTGGAGCATTACGTCTACAACGTTGATGAAGATCACACTTTGTACATGGAGGAAGATGAGCACCACGAAATGCAGGAACAGCAAGAAAAGGTCGAAACCGAAGAACAAGAGGTGCAACACGAGGAGGAGTTTGAGGAAATCCAGCAACAAGAGGAGGGCGAGGCTGAAGTCAACGGTACAATGAAAATATAACAATATCACATTTATTAAAAACTATAAATAATACTTTGTTTTAGAAGCGGAAGCACAAGAAGAGGTCATTGCGCCAGAACATGCAGAAGAAATGGCTGGTGAAGAGTGAACGAACAATTAAGCGTCAATCAATCCTTTGATATATAAATTATTTTCCTTGGCCAAATCCGTCTTCAACTTTTTTAATTTCGCTTCCAGCTCATCGTCACTCAAGTTCTCAACTTGTATTCCTTTTAAATCTGCTATGACGTTGGTGATCAATCCGTTTCCTTCGTCGATTAACTTTCGTTTCAAACTGGGATCAAAATCTTTGATATATTTCATCCCTCCTGCGTTCTCTAATTTCTCTTGATAATTAGTAGCAAACTATAACAAAATAAATTAAGCATTATTTATTTTATAGGACTGTATAACATTCTAGTAGAATTTATAGAATGGTATTGAAGTTACCTTAATAACATCTGCTGGAAATTGCACGACTTTAGCGCAGTGAATGCCATAACTCCTGTCGGATGGCCCTTCCTTCATCGAGAATAGAGGTGTGATCGAATCATCCGTAACAATAGCTGATACGTGAAGGTTAATCACTGCAGGAACATCATCTTCTAATTGTGTGATCTCGTGATAATGAGTTGCGAAAAGTGAAAATGACTTCAATTCTTTCGCCAAATATCTATAAATGATCCACGTATTACTATAGACACAACATAAGGTAACTAGTATATTTACTCAGCAACAGCCCACGCAATTCCACAGCCATCGTACGTGGACGTTCCTCTTCCTAATTCGTCTATAATCACTAACGAGTTTGATGTAGCCCTCTAAATAATGAAAAAGTAATTATTAAGTGAAAATTAATTTGATAATTGCGATATACTTTGATTATTCCACGGGTTTCCACCATTTCCATCATGAAAGTTGACATGCCCTTCAACTCACAATCGTCTGCTCCGACTCTTGCCAGAATACTATCAACCAAGGAGATTTCGGCTTCATCGCATGCAACAAAACTTCCGATTTGCGCCATCAATACGTTGCATGCTACCATTCGCATGAAAGTACTTTTACCACCCATATTGGGTCCTAAATAATAGTTGAATGAGTTACCAAGATTGTTTGTAGTTTATTCACTAACCTGTTATAATTTGTAGCACCTTTTCATCCTTCAGGAATTCAACATTGTTCGGGATGCAGCTTACACCGTCGAATCTCTCTAAGCAAGGATGCCTACCACCTTTCAACTTTATAATTCCTGATCCAACTGGTAAAAGCTTAGGACGAACGTAAGCTGTTGGTGCATTTATAGCAGCATTTGCGAACGATACCAAAACATCAATAACAGCAATATTCATATTAAGATTCCTTAAAGTATCTACATATCCAGCTAGAATAAAATGAACAACAAATATTAGCATTAAACCTATGATTTAATATGTTTAGTATTAAAACATATACATTAATTGTATGTTTATTTGAACAAATTTGCCGTCACGATTGTTCGTTTTCTTTGGAAATTTTATTACGATTAAGTTTTTAAATAAATCTCATTAATCCAAATTCAATTAGGTAAAATAATTATCAAATACCTGCAACTTCCAATATTTCCGAAACGACCATTTTTTGTTGCTTCTCGTAAGCAGATTTAATTTCGGTGTAACTCTCGTTCAAATCATTTAATTGGTTATTGGAAAATCTAGCACCCCCTTTAGCGGTATCAATGATCTTGTAGGATTTGTTTTTACGTAAAATGGGTTCCTCCTTCAGCGTTACTCTGAAGAAGTATCCTAACTGATCGTTACGGTCTAACTTGAGGGATTTCCCCGCATCTAAACGTAACTCATTGCACACGTTGCGAAACAGCCCTTGAATTTTCTCCTCCAACTTCTTCTTTTGCTTGTATAAATCTAAAATAACATTGAATTTTACAATTAATTACAGCATTAAATGTGAATGTACCATTGAGTTCTTCGTCGAAGTTGGGTTTGATGAAAAATTCTCCGCGATCGACTAAATCCAAATCGATCGTCTGCTCCACCATGGATTGGAACTTCTGCAAATCCGATAAAATATCTCCAACTGGATCCACGATCACGGCATTTACTGATTTATTATTAATCTTTCTGAGAATTGAGATTAAAGCAGGAATGTTGTCAATGCTTTGGTAGATTTTGTAACAATCTTGCAGATTAGCTTTTTTCGAGCACAAGCGCTTCGCTATGATTAACAGATCGGGGATTTTGTTCAAGCCGCAATAGATTATTTCTCGGGTCTCGGAATTGTTCACCAGACATTCCACGATGTCCTGCCGTTCGCTCAACAGGTTCAAATCCTTCAAAGGTTGCTTAATCCATTTTTCAAGTAAACGTTTCCCTTGCGGAGTTCTGCAGCAGTTCAAAACCCCGTAAACACTGTCGTTTTTGCCCATGATGATACCTGGCTTATTCACCAAGTTGAGTGCGTTTATTGCGGCACTATCTAAACGAACGTATCTATCTGTTTCCATATTCCGTATATTATACTGATTAAAATTATTTTCATCTCCTGTCAGGTTCAGGTACTTGATGACGGCTTGTAAACTGCCCATGGCTTCGGTGTAGTTCGTTTCAGCAAAACACATTGCGTTCCTCTGTTGATTTTCGGCGAAGTACAACAGCCTATTCAGATCTTGGATAATGTTTTCAGAGTTGAAGTCGACTTTTTTGGATTTTATCACGAGGACATTGTTACGCTCCAGCATGGTCTTCAAGTTCTTCAGCTCCGTGGACTCGCCCAAAGGAATCACGCATTCTTTAGGATTCATCTGCGCGATAATGGCTTCCAATTCCGAGAAAAATTCGTTGTCCGCAAACTCTGAAACGCAGACGATTCCCTCCACCATATGAATGCAGCTGACACCAAGCACCTGCAACTCCCAAAGAGGTAAGCTTCATGTTGATGAAATACATTCAGCTTACATTGTTTTTAGCGAACTTGACGCCCATCACGTAACCGCCGACCATTTCGGAGCATCCGTCGAAAAGGATCTCTTCGAACTGCTGAAGATTACCAGGCGAACCCTTGTACTGCAATTTCCAGTCATTGTTCTTCGAATGACCCGCCTTCTCGTACACCTCAACACGATACTGCATTATCAAGAGCAGATCTTTGATGAACCTCTCGAAGTTGTTTTTGTTAAGACACGTGTAGGCCAGTTTCGGTTCATCCCCCATGTATTTAACCATCTTGGTGTTGTAGACCTTTCCCATGGCGAGGAACGCATCTTTGTTGTATACTGAGTAGTAATCACCATGGCTAAAGAAACGTACGGTCGATGCAGATTTCTACAAGAAAAATACATTAATATTATATTAATCCGAAAAACTGTTTTATCTAAGAGTAGAATAGATATGTTTATAGTTGCAGATTGACCTATTTCCGAGCAAAGGACACGGCAACTGATAGGATTCTGGATTGAAAATATTAGAGCACGGGTCTGTCGGAATAGTACAAGAAAAAAAAAAACAGCGCATAAACACTTTGTGCGATGGTTGATATTGAACTATATTATCGCACGTTTTTGTAAACAAGTCGGATTTCCAGAATTGGTATTTATCAAATCGCATTTGCGTAGCTTATTCATGGCCGATTAAATCATCATTAATTTAATTCAAATTAAACAAAATATTTGATTACAAGGATTGTAATCAAAAATTAAATACATTTCAATTATTATACGAAGAGAAGAATCCGGATAAGCGCACTTATTTATTATTTAAAAACATATATTTTGGGCATTGACGGCATTCTTTATTATTTTGAAAATATTTTTCGCTTTTCTTATCGAAATAAATAAGTTATTTAACAACATTAACGTATCAACCAATTCATAAAATATTTTTCAAGTAAACAGTAATTATCAAGTTTAATAAGTTATTAAAAAAAAAACATAAAATGTGATTATATTACTAGTTTATCCATATGTTTCCACTGCAGACTTTTCATTCAAAAAGATATGATTTAGTAAAGAATGAAATAAAGTAAATAAACTTAATTATTTCATCATGATTTTTTATAACACATTATTAGAAATTTCTGGAACAAATCTAAACTACTGGGAAAAAATGATAAGGTTGATCATTTGGTTCTATGAAAATGAAAATAATAGAAGGTAATTGATTGAGATTTAGATCAATAGCCCTTTGTTTGGAATTGTACCTGAAAGTTATTTTAGATGTTAATTAAAATAATAAAGTTGAAAATCAAAGAAATGTATTAATTAAAACTAAATCTATTCAACAAAAGTGTAAGTTGGTCTATTTTTTTAATTTTAATTTAATTGATGCTATATAAGATTTTTAATATAAATAAAAATAATAGAAGTTGATGAAAAAATTGATAAATTTGAAAACCGAAGAAATGTTTAACTTATAACTAAATTCATTTAAGTTGGTCAATTTTTAAATGAATTACTTTATTTTATGGTGACAAAGGAATTTATTTGTAAATTGTTACAGAAACAAATATCGGGTACTGAAAAAAAAAGTAGAAAAGCACAGAAATTTTCCACTAATATATCCATTCAACAAAAGTGAATACTTTATCATTGTTAACTTTTTTATTTTGACTAAATCACATTCCAAATTGCAATTTAAAATGAATGATTATTGAAAATTAGCTAATCATTGCATTTACTCGTTTTTATTTTATCCGTGAACTTGATAATTTATAAATGCATACACATGTCATATGCATTTTTTTCGCTAAGTTGATGATACTAAAAATAATTGCATTTACGTGTTTGTCTTTCATCTATCAATATGATTATGAAACATTGATGAGATATATAATATCATAATTTAAACAAAATCAGTACAGTATAACATTAAATTAACATAATTAATTGTGAAATAATTGTGCAATTATAATACATCGACTGTTTCAAAAAGTTTCTTGTATTTCTTTTTAAATGCGAACGTTTTACAATTATCGAAGGAGAAAACCAGTCAATAAAAAAATATGTTACAAGGAGTCGATAATGATAACATTATGTTGTTTTTTTCTCATATATTTATTAAGGCATGTAATCCTTTGACCCAAGACGTGTATGATAGGGATTGCTCTACTAAAGTGACCTCGAAGAAAAAATAGAGAATTCGCAACCTTACAACTTATCCAGTTGTTTTTTGGTGGAAAAGATTCTATTACGCTACAATAGATTTCCAATGAAAATTGAGAAAGAGGGATTCCCTCCGCTTGTGTCCCAAATAAATAAAAAAATATGGGAAGAAAATATTACGTAGAAACGTTGGATTTCTTGGTAACGAAGATGAGCACGAGTGGGGAGACGACTTCGCAAGATAAAGATATTTAAGCAGTTTTGCTCTTGCAGAGTTATCAGTTTCTTTCTGCTCGTGCAACTTTTAACACTGACGCAATACACACATGTTTTCACAAGTAAGTAATCAGTTGGTATTTCAATAGATAAATCTGTTTGCATTGCTATATTATTATATTTTTAATTGGATTCAATTATTATTGTGGGTTTTCTTTGTAGGAATGAGAGTGTTAATTATACTTTGTACAGTTTTTGTACTAACTTATGGGCATCCGGAAGGATATTACCAGCAGCATTACCAGTACAAGAAATCGTCGTCGACATATAAGAACAATGAGCTGCAAACCAAAAACGATGATCAGGGCTACTATTCGAAGCAGGGTGATTTAGAGAGGCAACATCAGGCTAAAGTTGATCAAGGCAATGAGCGTTCCGAATTCGTACATCCTTCCGTCGACGGTATGGGACACACCGTTACCACTTTCAACGATAGGGACTTGACTTCGGAAGCGGAGAACGCGTTTAACAGACACAATTTGAAACCAGGTAGTACAGGTTACAATGCTTATTCATCGTACAGCACGAACAATTTGGCTGGACAATCTCAATCTGGACATAGAGGCAGCAATCCGACTACGTACAGGATCCAATCGAACTTGGGCCAGCTGTGCAACAGCGTGGAGCAGGAATTATCCAGGCAAATCCAAGAGGCGGTTTCAAAATCTTCGTACTCCTCGTATTCTTCGAGTCAAAACTTGAGGTATCTTGAAGATGAACTGAAAGCTAACATTACTAGGCAACTGCAAGAAGCTTTGGACAGGCAGTACGGTAGACAGAGTCAACGCGGATCCTTTTCTTATACCTTAAGTTCTACCGGGTCCTACAGCCCTGAAGCAAATTACGAAACGCAAGAGTTAACGGATTTGCGTAAGCAAATCGAGAACAATTTATTAACGAAACTGCGCAACGAAGTTCAAACTTACAGCCAAAGCAACTATCAACAAAGAAACAACCAGAATAGTTATGGTTATCGCGATTCCGCAGAGATCGAAGATTTGAACAGATACCCATCTCGTGGACAGCGTACCGAAGAACCAACTTATTACACTACACAATATCCAGAGAGAATTACGGAAAGCAGACCGAACTCTCAATCGTCCAGCTACAGCAGAGGTTCAAGTTATTCCGGCTCTTCATCTTATAGTACGCAATACCAACAACCATCCTACACGGTTGAACAAACAGTTCCGGTGCAGAGGATTGTAATTCAGCCTTCTGTAAGTATAACAGATCTTGCCAGCCAGGTTCAACACGATCTTTTCACAAATGTTAACGATAGGCTAAGAGCTTACGACAAAATATTGACTAGCAACACGTACTCTTACGGTTATAACCGTCCAGATTTCAACGCTAAGCTTGAAGAGCTGAAAAACGAATTGATTAACAATATTACTAGTCAATTAAATGAGAACATTGAAAGAAACTATGGAAGGCAAGTTACCAGGGATGGCTATTCGTTTAGTACAGGATCGACCACAAACGCGAATTACAGGATTAAAGATTTCGATAGTTTAAAGACACAACTGCAGGATAACTTGGTTAGTCATTTAGAAAATTCTTTCAAGAAACAGGAAGAAAGTTACCGCGTGAATAAGCAAACCAGCAGCAGTTCGTACAGCAACGTGGGAAGGAAATACGTACAACATGGCCCAGCTAATTCTCAACAATTGACCAATGAAAATGCTGGAAATTCAAATTATTACACTCGCCCTGCCACTTCATACGTACCTAGAGATTCGCAAACAAGCGAGAGCTCCTCTTACTCATCATCCTCTTCTTACAATCAACAGAGCCAATTGCAAGATGTCAGAAATGAGGTTTTGAAGGATTTAGGGCAAGATGTTCAGTACGCTATAATCCCATCTCATAGCCGATACAGTCAATCAGAAATTGATCGTTTAACCCAGGAGTTACAGAGGAATCTGACGCTTAGGTTGGAGGAATCTCTGAAGAGCCATTATGGTAATCAAGGTATGCGTAACGGCTATTCCTACACGATTTCATCGTCCGGATCATTGAACCCTAACGCAAATTACAATAGCCAAGATTTGCAATATCTCACCCAGCAATTGCAAGCGGACTTGCAAAGACAATTGAACGAACAAATTAGAAGACAATCTTCATCTTACAGCCAGTCATCGTCGTCATCATCATCTTATAATCCAAAGATGTACGAAAGTGGTGTCGGAAGTGGTGTCTACATGACAAGTTCAGGACAGAATCCCACCTATCGCAAAGGCTACTCATCGAGTTCCAGCAATAGAGAAATGAAGAGAATGGAATCATATGGGCAACAACATTATTGCGATGATTGTATGCAAGGCGATCAGCCCTACTCATACTCAAAGCACGACCATATGGGACAAATGCAACAGGATTTTGAGTATGGAGATGATGATACACAACAGCAGGTACAAGATTACGGACAATGGCCGATGACTAGCCAATACGTAAAACCTCAAACATCGTACGTAGGGCAGCAACATGAAGACTACGAGGATATGTCGCAGAATGCAGAACAATTTGATCATCACTCTTTTAACCAAAAAATAACTAAGGACGATGTTTACAGTAAACTAGAAGTCCCTACAACAACAGTGAAACCAAAGGTCGAAAGGACTACTGTTCATTTCAACAGCTATGAACCTTTGCGTTTGGCCAACGCTCAAGGAAAGCAATACAACAGGGGAGATCAAGTCGATGAAGAGGGACAACGTGTAATGGATATGGACGAGGATGCAGGAAAAGTACATATTAGTAGTCAATATAATAAACTGCCAGAACAACAAGAAACCGTAGAAAAACACGTCTCTACACCATTGCAAACAGTCAACACGCAAGGCGTTAATTACAATCAACACAACTACGAGGGCCAGCAAATGGTTGATTACGAAGACGAAAACATGTATCAGCAACACATGGATGGACAACAAGTCCAAGGTTTCTATGATAACTACTTCAGCCAATTTCAAGTAGGCAGTCAGCAATTAAACAAACATTCCGAACAACAAATTGCTACTGACTTCAACGTCAGTCCTTTACACGCGGTTTCACAACAAGGGTCCAACTACAACCAAAGGCAAACTACTACGCAGCGTCTGGAAGATATAAACAAGAACAAGTTAGATAAACAAAAGGATTCCCCGAAAATCGATAATACTATTAACAACCATCAACAACAAATCGAGGATTTTGAAGATGAGCAAAAGCAAATCACTCATGGAAAATACACAGATCAGGAGTCAGATTTAGGACAAAAGGTAGTAGATTACGATGACTTATTTTCGAGTCAAACCAGCCAAACACAACAAAAACCTGCTAGCGATAATTTGCTGCACCAAAAAGTAGATGACTCTAAATTGGAATCGCAAAACAACCGATTCAACGTTAACAAACCGAGCTACGATTTCGGACAAAAAACAGAAGACTTAACGCAAGAAACCGAAAGGAACAACGGACAAAGACTAAATGGACACACGTACTTTGGAGATAACTCGCAAGATTACGACGATCAGCAGCAGCAGCAACAAGTTCAAGAAGATTATTTCACTACACCGAAGAGCAGAGGTTCAATCAGTTTAAGCGATGCCAATAACGCTTATATAAGGCAATCGCAATATCAAGGAGCACCTAGCTACAGTCAATTTGCGCACGTTGAGCAACAACAAGAGGAGCAGCAGCAGCAACAATTACCAACCAGATATGTGAATCCTGCTATTACGCAACACGCGAATTCCCATCAAATTATCCAAGAGCAACAGGTAGATAATTTGCATTCTCCAAAATTGGTAAGCCATGCCGCAAACGTTGTAGAGAGCCAAAGAAACGGATACAATTACGGTGTTGCTTGGAACACACAAAATGAGTTTGAACAAGCGCAAGAATTTGATGTACAAAAAGTAGAAAAACAAAATGCAAAACAATTGGAGGGTCAACGTCCTGTGAGTGGTTACAACTATGGCACTTCTTGGCGGCCCAGGGAAGACTTTGAACAAGTACAAGAAATGGATGAACAGAAATTGGAGCACCAAACTGCTAAGGTTGCTACAAGCTACAGCGCAGGATATGGAACTGCAGAGAAACATGAACCAACTGTTGAGGATGATACTGAGGAGGTTGTCACAGAGGCAGAGCAAAAGGGATTCTGGAAGAAAGTCGGTAGTGGCATCACCAACACTTACAATTCGGCTAAGCAGAAAGCTAAAGGTTTGGCTGAGAAGCTAAACATTCTATAATTCAATACAATTACGATGTTTTGAACTGTTAAGCGAAATTGAGAAAAATACTTTTTATTTATATATATATGAAAATAATGTAATATTTATAATCTATTGATTTTATAATAGAAACACAATTATAATTACACTCTATTACTTTCCTTTCAACTACTTAAATAATTAGAAGCACTTACTTCTGGCAATTTCTTGTAGAATCGTATAAAGGCTAGTTGCTGACTAAAATCTGAAGAGGTTACAAGAAAACAATGATCAATAACAAGCAAACAGTAAGATGACAACGATTCTTACCTAAGTTAAGAGCACGGCTGGCATCTGATTTACTCATTTTGACAATCGTTTGTTGAATTTGAATGTTATTTACGAGGAAATATTGTAAAATTTCATAACAGAACTAGAACTTTGCTGCGCACAAGAAGCGAATGAATAATATAAACATGAAGTTGGCAATTTATTATAAAGTAATAAACATATAAGTATTATATATCGTCTATTTATTATTCTTATTCATATTCTTACTTGTATTTAAGAAATTTACTTCGAATTAAACTGAATTCTATAAATTATAATTTTGGTGCTTTATAAAAATCCCTAATTTTATATCGATTCGTAAACTACTTCAGATAAATCTGCTGTCAGATTTAATTGTATCAAATTTAAGCATTTATTTTGTGTAACTGCAAATTCAACAAACACAAAGATGTCTGGAATTTCTTCTAATGAGGCCCCCCATATGCAGCAGGTTGATTTAACTACGTTAAACATCCATCAGTTAACGACTCTGAAACAGCAACTGGATCAGGTACATAACCTCAAAGATTTTAACCTCATGAGATTATTATTCCTTTTTCCGAACAGGAATTGAATCTTTTCCAAAGCTCTTTGCATCACCTGAAATCGGCACAAGGGAAATTCAATATTTCCGGCGAATGTCTAGAGAAATTCACGCCAGAATGTGAAGGAAAAGGCATTCTTGTGCCATTGACTGGTTCTGTATCCTTATATGGTCATAAATTCTACTTAAAATAGATTTTTGTGTGATGAATTCCTTAATGATTGATTTAGATGTATGTCCCTGGTAAAATAGCTGACACCAAAAACGTAATTATTGATATTGGAACTAGATATTACGCTCAAAAGGTGAGATGCAGCATTGTCTTTAAAGTGAATAGTATTTTAAAACAATATTTTTTAGGATATCAGTGAAGCCAAGGATTACTTCAAGAGGAAAGTTATCTTTGTGACTGAGCAAATGGATAAGATTCAAACTCTTGGTTTGGAGAAGAGCAAGATCCGAGATGCTATTTGCGAGGTTATTGAAATGAAAATCCAAGAACAAAGCCAAAAGCCTGCTGCCGTTAAGAGTTGAGAATAGAATCTATTGGAATGCTACATTAACATATTTTTTTTGTCTTCTGTTTCGTACATCACCCAAGCTCCTCTCAATTCACGCTTCTAAAGAATAATACAATAAAGTTCTTAATTTATAACAAATATTTGTATTCATTTATTGTGCACTAATAGGTATATACAAAGGGTCCTTATAATTCACAGTCTACAAAATCAAACAATCCATGTTAATAGCATTAACTAGAAATTGATTAAAGCTATTGTAATTAGATTAGATTGATAACAAATAAAGTTTCATTTATTGAGAAAAAAACAACTTTAAAAACAATTCGTGATTAAACCTAGAATTGTCTATATATATATATATATAACAAGTTAATAGTTAATGCTATTTCGTTAAAAATCACATTCAGTATATAATACAAAGATGTTGAATGAACGAAGGACATCAATAGAAGAAGACACAGTCTTGATATAGTCGATTGCATTCAGAGAGATTCGTCCGCACAAAACAAAAAACTTAATAATGGTCAAATAATTAACATTTAATATTTTCCTACACACATTCGTAGATTTTTTCCGCTATATTTCGATTTCGCCCTCTTATTTATTAATTTATTTTGTATATGTTTATTTTTGAATCCATGAAGTTGCAATGGAGATAAGATGTGGAAACGTGATGTTTCCTCTGCTCGTTCACGTTTACGCCTTATGTGAAGAGTCTCAGAGTCAACGCCAAGAGCAGAATAATTGATCCAAATGTATCTGAAATAGAGAAATAATGTATTACTTTCATAAATAACATGTTGGAAACTACACAAATACTAGCTTTGTCTAATTTATTATTACATTTTTTTACATACATCAATTTCATATTATTATATCTGAATTATCTCGCAGTTTGTACAGAAGACATTTACACGAAAATGTTTAAACGTTTATAAATTGTAATTCGGTAACATACTCAAATCTGCTCAATTTCAACGTAAAATCTTGAAATTATAAAAATGGTCCTAAAATTGTATTTCTATTTTCTTTGAATTTGTTGCAATAAATGTTATTATTATCAGTATAAAAGTAGATGTATTCAATTTATATATATATAAAAAAAACAAGAAATATCATTTTCGTTAGATTCGTTATTCCAACGTTAAAGTAGTAGTATTGTAAATCGAAGGAGAGGTGTATTTAAAAGTCGAAAGTACAAAATAAATCTTATAATATACACCTAACAGTATACAATAACATATTTATATTATCTTCAACTAGTTCAAATTATTAAATTATTATTTAATTAATTAAATAATTCATAAACCGAAATACATAAATCAGTAATACTGAAAACGGTGATCCGTCTAATTTTTCTAGAAACTTCTTAATTAAAATATTTACGGCGGAAATGTATAATAAAGTGTTATTTAAATAGTTATTTTGTCAATGCAATTAATATTTGTTTCATGAATTTGTGTACTCTAACCGTAATCTGGACGAACCAATAGATTCAATGACTGTTTATGATTCTACGAGGCATTCATGGGAACTTACTTAGTTTTAATGACTTTTTTTCTAATTTTCTTCCTCCTTTTTTTTTCTCTCACGTAGGAGCTTTACTACATTTATGATTATTTTACATGCTTCAAGCGTGTTTAGATTTACTATTGATAATATTTTTTTTATTAAATGAAGAATCAAATTGTAGAATAAGATAAGTTTTTTTATGTTCAATTTTCTATACTTAGCGATAAACATATGTAATTAACATACAATTGTTTTCAATTGCTGTAACTAGATTTGCTATGATGAAATTTATATGTTTAGTCTTGTACATACTACTTTATTAGAGTTCAATCGTTCCAACTTGCCAAAAGATTCCTGAGAAATAATCAAAAGTTTCCCAAACTGTGGATTTTAGCAATAAACATATGATGAAGCGGGTAGCTAAAAAGTGGATCGCATCGTATAAAAGTTTGGGGATCACTGAACTGAAATATGTAAACAAGATCAATAGTTTCGGTATAATAACTTCAATAAAATAATAATTTGAACTATGTAGCACATCCTTCAAAGCTGAAATAACAGAAGTTACATCAGAGTATTAACGTAATATCTACTTATGTTGAAACAAGATTATTATAAGTTTATTTTTAATAATTTATTATTAATAGTATCAACAATATTGGTCATTAGCATACAGACCAATAATGTATTCAATTAATTAAGAAACAAATAAATTAAATACATAAGATAAGTAAATTAAAAGACTAAAATAAAATTGAATAAATAAATAAAATGATCAAGATAAATAGTTAAAAAAAGATTTATTTGTTATCTTTTTTAAAATAGAATACCTTTCAACTTGGTTGCAGTGGCTGGGGAGTCCGCTGTTGCAGTGTAAGTTTCAACTTCGTCCATGAAATGATAAGTAGCATTGAAGCCGGTTCCATCAAGTCTATCGGTGGACCGGAAGGTGACACGGAAGAATTTTCGTTTAGATTCGATGTCGAACTCCTTCAGCTGACCACAGTACCTCGGGTACTTACGATCGCGAGTCATGTAATTAGAGAACTCTACGTAATCGCTATCCGATGCTGCCTCACACCTATATGAAGAAAAGAAGAAATAAGTAATTATACAAACACATTTTTTAAAGAAATTTAGGTCTAAAAGCAATAAGTAGTTTTTGATTTATAATAATATAATTTTGTAGTCCCATCTTATCCATTAAATACACTAGTGAACACCCACGTATAATCCAAGAATACATGTATTGTTGTTGAAAAGTTGTGAACACTCTCATCATCATGTACGTAACTGGTGCCCAGGGCTCAATATAAACTTAATGTAGCCCTGTATATAGGTAGTTACTTTTCAAGAAAATTTCGTGTAGTATGAAACCGTGTACTGTGGGACATAAGTTTCAAATATTCATTAAAACAAATACATATTTGAAACATATAATCAAAAACAAAAAATTGTATACCGATATTAAATTTTTGATACTAAATAATCTTAGATGAAGATTTTTCTTGTTATCAAATTAGTTTATGAAAAAGAAAAAAAATCGAAAAATGCAGCTCTTATTACAGCAAGATTTACTATTTGGAAATAAAACAACAACTAAGTAAAAACATTCATAGCGTAAATATACACTCGGTCCTCTTTTTATGAGTACTATTATGCGGTTTTTATTTCAAGAAGCATTTTTTTAAAATAACTATTTTAGACCATTTTGACATGTTAAAATTCAAAGAAACTAACCAAACGTCGACAGTTTTAGCTGAAATAATTTCTTTAGCACATGGAATTGGTGGAGAAGGTTTTGAAACATATACCCAAAACGATTTAGACGAATTACTTGAGGATAATGTCATGAATGACAATGATATCATTGGTACAACTCTTGATACCGTTGAAGAACAAGAAAACGAAAATGAATCGATGAAACTCCAGTCACACTCACTGCAAGTGTAATTCGAGAAGGTCTTCAACTTTCTAGTAAATTGGCAAACCATTTCATCGAAAAAGATGATAATTCTGAACGAGCATTCAAGTTTCAACGCGAGTTTCTGAATTGCATTTCTGGATATCAGGAATTGTACAAAAAATAGCATAATTCTAAAGAAAAAAATGTGAAGAAAGATTAACTTTCATAAAAATTTTGTGTATTTTTTTTTGTAAAATTTGTCCATATAAATTTAGAAGGAATATGTTAAGATTATATTTTTCTGAAATTTAATAAATTTGTCCATGATTGTTTACGTTTTTATAAAATTATGAATAAACATTTCAGAAAGAATATAATAAGACTAATGATTTTTCTGAAATTTAATAAACCCTTTTTTATGCGATTTTCGGTATATTCTAACTGATTGATTTCGTTTTATGTGGTTTTTCAAAATTATGGAACGTATCCTTTATTTTTATACGTGAGTCCTTTTTTGTGCAATTTATTTTTATGCGTTTTCCTGTGGAACGTATCTACCACATAAAAAGAGAACAAAGGTATTAATACTGGGCTAGTGTATTTTAAGATATTTGATTTAACAGAAATTGTGAACAGAATTGTGAAATCTCTTGTATAATATCTGGTTAAGTAGTAGATAATAACATGTGAGTAATGCATTAAACTGGTCTTTAAATAAGAAGGAAACCATTAGTTTATTATAATTTAAGTAATCGAAATTGGGAAATATATATTCTTTGAAAAACAAATTGGTTCGTTCCATTCGTTGAAGGTTTATAAATATTCCAATGCTTACGGTAAGACTCCTTCGACGTCGAAGTAATTGAAATGCAGATGGATCTTTTCATCCTGATTGCCGTTGAAGAAGTAATGGCACTCTGTGTCACGGGGATAATAACCGGGATAATTCGGGCTGTGGAAGTATCCGGTCCGGCTTACATTACTATTAAAGACGAAGGCACATGGGTAATCCGGTAGTTGGGAGCCAGTTTTAATGCCGAAATCTGCAATGCGGAGAGAAATTAAAATGAATAAGTGATGAACTGCGGACGGACACGCAGCATCCCGAAGACATACTTTCGGTAAAACTGAATTGGGCCTTGAAGCCCCTAGAGTAGCGCGAAGAGATTACACTGTCAAACTTCAGGGTGAGTCTTGGTCCGTTCGACATCATCGGCTTTGGCATTGTGTTGCCGCAGAAGCTGTCTATTTTATCATCCCTTCCATCTATATGCACGAAGGCCGTCAGCGAATCGTGGTTCTCGCATCTAAAATACAAAATAAAAATTAACGCATTTTTAATTAGCAAAAAGGGTTTAAAATAGGTTATATCTGCATTTTCAGGTCCTAAAGTTAAAGGCCATGTTGAAGAGATAAATGCTGTCTTGTGCTAACGATATCATTTTAGTAATATTTATTTGAGTGTAGATATGGTTTCTTTTAGAATGTTAAGGAAATATTAACTGTTTTTGTAGTTGTACTGCAATAGTTTAGAACAGTAGTTTATTGTTCTCCGAAAACTCAGAACAAGTAAAAACAAAACAGCAAAAACAGAAAAGGCCTAAAATACACAGTAGGAATAAACTGAAGATAGAAAAAACATGTTTTCGGAGAGCCGTATAGTCAATAATCAAAATAAAATAAAGAATGATAAACCATAACATGTTCTGTTTTTTCTCTGCTTTGTATTTCCTCTTGTCTGAATTTACTTGTTCTTAGTTTTTCGGACACCGGTACTCAAACTGTTAATTTAATACAAGTATTGATTTCGCTTGAAGTTGAAGATTGAATATAATAATTTAGATTGTTAAGTCTGTATTAGTATTAAATCTTATAACTATCTTTTATTCTATGAGTAACTAATTTTTTGATTTTTATACTTATACTTTTTCTATAGCTATGGCAGTTTCGTTACGCTCTTAAAATAACATATATGATGCAGCAAGTATTGCGCCCTTAATTCTCTGGAAGCTTCTATTTTGACATTATTGTAAATGTGTTATAATATAAGATAAAAAAAATCTAACAGACTACGCTTTTAACACTATAAACTAACATAAACCAATGGCTCCTGAAGAATCCAAAGTAAATTTATCGAAAAAATTTATTACAAATAATAGTTCAAAATAATACTACCAAAGTTTTTTCTATTTACAAAAGAAATGTCTGAGCAAGTGCGCAAATAATTTTTAGACAACAAATATCCATCTAAGGTTTTCGTAACATAAACCTATGTTACAATCTACATATTTTTGATCTTTTGACGTTGCAAAACACCAATAGGTCGTGATTTCCAACAATTATCACGTCATAAAATATTGCTTTTATAGTCTTTGGTTCATTTTGGTTGAAAAATACTTACTGTTTGGAATCATCGGAGGGATGATACAAGTTAAAATCTTGGAAGACAATTTGCACGCGCTCCTTGCCTCTGCCTTGGAACTCGTAATGGCAGGTGGTTCTCGAAGGATACGGAGCCGGGTAATTCGGACTGGAGACCGTCCCATTTTTCAGGACATCGCTGTTATAAATAACGTCGCAACTGGACCCTGTAAGCAAATAATTCACACTTAATCCAATCTTGAGAGACGTGCGAAGAGGAGAGCTGGTGGAAGCAGAACGGGACACTAGTTTTTAATCAATCAAAGTGCTAAACGACCAATATAAATAAAGAAAAGAACTATGCTTCTGCCTCCGCTAATTCGCTTAATAATTGAAATGCAATCGAACAGTGCTCGTAATCACCCTAAAATACGTATATACTACGGTTCGGATTCATTGCACATCAACGGAAGATCAATTTAGATGGGGGAAGGCAACAATGACACACGTAGCTACGAGCACGAGGCCAGGGTTAATTAAAGTAGATGGTATTCAAAACGTTGTTTAGCACTGCAATATTCCGCGACACTCTAATATGCATTTGCAGGGGTTGGACACACACCAAAATGACCCAATTACACCTTTATTCACACACAGACGGGCACCGCCCGGCATTCAAATTGAACATCAGCCTCAACCGCCCACCCGAAATAAAAAAGATGCGAAAACGTGACACATTGGCGTGTCGAAATTGCTGTAGTTTCTAATAATTAACTTTTGCTTCGGTGGTGAATTATAATTACTATTTAATAATTCCTACCATAATTTCATAAATTATACCTCATATGAATATGTATCATATGGACAAAATGTGAAAATACTTTGCATACACGAAACAGATATCTTCTATTATACTGTATTGTTTAATATCTACTATTTATTATTCATTTCTAAATTAATTTGATTTAGTAACAAATTGACACAAATTAATTATTACAATAAGTAGAGAGTTGTAAATACGAACAATTGGTATAGAAGTTCAAAAGTCATTCCAAATTTTATTTATTTTCTAATATATAAATAATAAATTACATCAATATTTCATCGGGAATTTGAAAATTACAAGCATTTTTGTATTCATTCATCAGCAAACATAGTTTTTACGGAATTTCATATATGTACAATGGAATGAACGCTATTTGTGTAGAATGTATGTTTTGCAAAACTGTTACAATACTGTAATAAATAGTACATTTCAAAGAATTTATGCATTATCGTCTGTTTTGGACGAATATCTGTCTGCCCTCAAACAGTGTTAAGTAAAAAATATCAAATCAAAATGATCAAATATGCATGGATAAACAAGGATTTTATATCTATATCAGTAAAATTTTAAAGTTTCTTCATAATTTATGTTTCATTAACTGCAACGCACTCTTATTTGTATCCATTTGTCTCAATATTCAAAGGTGGGTTATGTATTTTTTTTTATATTTCTGAAGTAAATTTTTAATTTAATTTGATAATCAAAGAATATTTATTAAATTGCTTTAAAATTTAAGTTGTTTTATAACGAATTTCGTATATCGAAAACATATTTCATTCAAGTGGTGTATAGAATCTTTTTCAGAGAAATAACTGTAAATTATATTATAGTACAACTACATCCATATAAGAAGTGATGTATTTATAAATCCTCGAAACCTTTATAAATAACGATAAATCCGATTCCGTGCAGCCCTTCGGTAATCTTGCGCCAAGTCTATGATGGTGATTGGTAGTTCGAAAATTAAATTGGGTCAAAATGTGTAACATCTATCTATCTATATATATGTGGAGGAAGAGAGAGATAGAGAGAAATAGTGTCGTTTTCTTGATAAAGTGAGACTGAAACAAAACCCCAGGTGTAATGGTCCGAGGGGGCGCAAATCTTTGCCCTAAGAGGAGGCCATGCATCGAAATCAGATTATCACCTTCCACTTCCACAGTCCCTTCTGCAGGTAATTCAATAAAAGATGCTCTTAAGTGAAGACGGAGAAATAAAGATTGAAAGAAAGAACAAAAAGCGAAAAGAAGTGGAATCAGAGCGATGAAACATTTACATTTCGATATTGATTTATCTCCTTAATTGTTTTAATAGAATTACCCTCTAGCACCTTCCGTTTAATTACGTACCAATTTATAGTCCTTTTTATTGCGTTACTGCAAAAGCGAAAATGCAAGAAGTGCAAAATATTAATTCCTGAATTGAATGCGATTGCAAATATAATTGTAGATCAAATAAAAAGCGAAAATTGAAAAAAATATATATAAAAGAAATTCCTGTATTTATTTAAAATTTTGTTATAAAAATTCATAGAAACCAAAGATTATAATATTTATTTATTTAAACATCTTTATTGGTTCAAATTGGATCACATACACTTATTTTGTATTTTATGGTTAGGTAACGTTTTTATGTCTTTTTAGGTTAGGTTCTAATGGTTTTTGTTAAATTAAGGTCAGGGGTCGTTATTAACGTTATTACTATACAATTGAGCCACATTATTGCTATAAAAATAAAATGTAAGGAGCCACATGCAGTGATGAGTAAGCAATCAGAATATTTGAATGTATTTTTAGATTAGGTTAGGTTTTGTTAAGTTAAGTTAAGTTTTGGGGTCTCCAGAGATGCTGTGCAAGTAATAGCAGGAGTACCACCTATAGAGCTGCTTGCAACAGAGAGAAAAGAGAGAATGTCGGGGCTCAACAAAACCGAATCAAGAGACAGACTAATGCTAAGATGGCAGGAGAAATGGCAAAACTCAGAGAAAGGAGCCTGGACCAGAAGACTAATCGCTTCCATCTGACTCAGGCGCTTTCTGGGCATGGATGTTTCGGAAAGTACCTGCATTTCATACAGAAGAAGGAGGATGAAAAGTGCTGGTACTGTGAGGAGAATGATAGCCCAGAGCACACGTTATTCAACTGCCGCAGGTGGGCTGCAAAGAAGCACGTAGCTGAAGCAAGTCTCGGGGCGGTTCTAACGCCATGCAACTTGGTCAGCGAAATGCTTAAGAGCGGTGACAGCTGGCAGATAATAACAGGCTATGCGTCAGACATACTCTCTACCAAGGAAGAAGACCAGCGGAGGATGGAGAGAGCTAATGAAGAAAATGGCAGTGGAAGCCAATACTGAACAGGACTAACAGGTAAGTCAATCAACATTTCAGAGTAATAACATTTAACAGGACCTGGATGCTGATGAAGAAGAGGAGAGATTTTTAGTGGGTAAAAATCCCACAGTATCACGAATCCACCGTGGTCCCTTTCGAAGGTTTTCCTTTTCTCGGAACAAACAAAAAACGTTTTGTAGTAAAGAGCCACATTACTGCAGTAAAAATAAAATTTAAGGAACCGCACGTAGTAATGTGTAAATATTTGTCAGCGTAAAAGGCCTGTAAAATTAGATTACTTAGTAACTAAATGGATTTACATCTTTGATTAAGTTTTTTTTTTTATTAAATCGACCTCTGGATTAAATCATTTTAATATATTTTAATTCAACTTGAAAATGCAAATGAAATTCTCAAGAAACTTTTACTTATTATTAAAAAGACAAGATTATTCAAAGTAGGGGATTTTATGAACTAAGTATTTCAAACAGAAATGAACAAAAAAGTAGAATTCATTTTTCTTCAACTTGTAATAAATTAATGTAATATTACAGTAAGAAAATATTACATTTTTCTAATAAAGAGCATTATTGAAACTTGTTATTTTTTTTATATTCAATTTAAATCTTTTTTCTTTGATATTTAATTAATAGTTGTCATTATTTTGTGTTTCCATTAATACTGAAATATGATATATAGAATTTCGAATAAAAATATTACTTTTTTTCAATAATTTTGCGGTAGAAATTATCCCGCAGGATACCGAATATAGATATAAAACGAAGGGTAATCAAGATATTGATGCATGGTTATTGGATGGAATTATTAAATGCAGCGCCATGAATCACGTCCGCCGCTGAATTATAGCTTTATTTCAATGATAGTCACATATTGGCCAATTGTGAGATGATTCATGCGCTCCGTTTGCGCAAACTAAAAGTTCGGATTTGCGGCCACTTTCTTTGCGAATGTCGAACGTATTAATGAATCAAATTGTGTTTAGACAGTTTTGACTTAGTGCGAACGTGTGCAGAGTGCGGTGTATCCAATCGGACGAAAGCCGAGTATCATCCTGCAAATCCCTGATCTGAACTTTGTTCCTCGAATATCTGGAACTGGGTGTACATCAAAGCATCCGGCATTTGCCGATATTGATTCGAAATTATTTCAATTCATCATCATATTTGCCGGGTGATTGGCATCCATTCGAACGCATTTGATGTCAATGTACATCTTTTATTTAGTTCAATAGAAACATTCATTCATTGCACACATGTTCAATTTAAATTAATAGTCAAAGTTATTGTAAATAGTTAAAATATTTAAAATTTATCATTGATTCATCAGGTTATTTATTTTATATATTTTTATTTACGTAATCAGTATCTCTTGGATTTACCACATCTAAAGTGTAGTGGGAAAAAAATAATTACTTTGTGTGGAAACTTAAAATTTTCATGAATAAAACAAAATCTTTATTTTGTTTTGTCATTCTCCCTTAATTTGCAGAAACCCAGGATACTGAGCTCAGTAAAACTTCTTTCGATCCGGCCATCTACGGACCACGTCATTTCAACTGCTTCTTTTTGCATTGAGCTTTAACATCCTCCCATTACTTTCGCGTTAGTTCTTGATGCTGTTGTTTGCATTCTTCAGTCTACTTCTTGCCTGTTGGAAGTTTAGGCTTTTTTGGAAATATCCATGTTAATTTTTGCTTGGATACGTTATAAGATATAGCTGCCTGTTCCCAGTTCGTGTAAATCCTTGTCCACCTCAGTGAACCGAGCTTCCTAGGGTTTCTTTCCAAGATTTGCAGCATACCTGGCCTCTGGACTCTGTCATTGTGTCTAAACTTGGCATTTGTCAATATGGATTTCCTGTTGTAAGTGGCCTTTGTTAGATTATATGCCATATCCATTTTCCTGATTCGTGAGTTCGAGATTGAGGTCTATCCACTCACCCAATTTGAACGCTTTCATTTGCTTGATTTTCTCATATATAGGTCTTTTAGTACTTACTTAATATTAGTGATGAATTCTGTTTTTTGAAAGGAGATATTTGCTGCTTGAACCTGGACTAATTTGCTCTGTGACCGCTTCCAGGGAATCCGAACAAATTGCTAGGTCATCTGCTAATGCTAGGCAGTCAGGTTCTAGTTTTTATAGCCCAATCTGACTCCATTTTCATTCTTGTTAATGTTCATTACTTTTAGCCACTCTTGGATGGTTTTTTCGAGCATGCAGCTTAAGAGCAAAGTTCATCTCCCTGCCGTACACCAGTCCTGATTTCGAAAGGCTCTGAAATTTATCCTCTACATTTTCTTTGGAAGTAGAGTTGGTTGAGGTTTTCTGAATAATTATTCATTGAATTACATTGTTATTGAATTACTGGGGTCTCAATCTTGAAATGGGCTCACGGCAAACTTCAACAATCGATACATTACCCCTAGTTGTTTTTACTGTTATGTAAATAAATTTGAGTAAAAATGGTGCTAAATCCATCTTGTATTCTTATAATTTACTTATGATCAATAATATTTTTTTATAAACTTGAATGAATATTATGTAAAAGCAATTTCAAATTACAAAAACTGTTAAAAATTATTATTTTAAAATCATTTTTAGAAATTTCTCACATAATCATGACACAAAACTAAATTACATTGGATTTGATTATTTGATTAATTTTGCATTTTCTTTTGACATTAACTTTACAAGTGCTAAATCTGCTACGTAATAGAAATATTTGAAATAAAAACCTTGTTCCTCTTTTAAATACTTTTGTTTGATTTAACAAGCGAATTTTGCTAAATTTAAATTATTTCATGTTTTAGTTTTAAACAAAAACTCGGTGCTCACACATAAAAGTTTTACGTGAATTTCATTGCAGTTTTATGATGGAAATAAAAATGGGCTATATGAATATTACTTTTTAATGAATATTTTAGCAAAGCGTATATACAATTTACGCATTTCTTACTGCATAATTATGGCGACCGGAAAATCCAGAAAAATTCAGAGAAAAACATCGTAAAACAAATAATATAAACAGAATATTGCAACATAATTCTTCAAAACAACTAACAAAAAAACAGCGATAAAACTGAACTGTTCTGATTTGCCACAGCTATGGTATGTCATGAGGTTAGAGAACCATATATTTCCTATGGAAAATATTGGAAATAAAATAAATGTTGTTTTTAATTAACACGAGGCTTTAGCTTGACACCTAACCGTCACAATGTTTATTCTGTATTAGCATGTTTGTAAGCAATTGGTATTTGTGTTACTTTTTTTGCACACCCGCAAAGCTCACGTGTTTGTTTTAGCTAAGTGCTTTCGTTGGCTTCGTGCAATGCACTGAAAGCGCATATTTGGGATTAGCTGTGAACATCAACTCCGAAGATCCACCTGCAACTGCTAATAATTAAACGAAAGGAACGTTTTTACAGTGTTGAAGGAAAAGCATTCTGGTTGAGAATGAGACGATGGAAATACCGAATGAAAGCTTACTGAGTATTTACCGTGCATTTTTGACCACAAATTTCCCTTATCCAAACTTAGAATTATAATCTTATATATAAAGTATTGTTTAAGCGTTTATTTAATGTTAAAAAATTACATTTTTTTGTAATATTTTAATATATTTTGTTATTGTAACAATTTTAGTATTAAATAAATCTATTTTTGGTAGATTAAAACTGAATGAGTATATTTTAAGTGCAATTAATATTCAATAATTCCTTAGATAATCTGGCTTCGATTAGTCCATATTTAGTACATTTTATTCATTTTTTAAGATCTCGATTAGCCCGGTTTCACACAGTCCGGAGTTATCATAATATAAAGATATATATTGATGTATTTCTAAAATTCAATTTACAAAATTGTTACTTTTAACTATTTTTGTTATCAAAGAAGTAATTGCATTTAGTTCTGATTTTTATTTACGAAATTATGAATTACTATGACAAATAAAGTAATAACGTAAGTTAACTTAAGAGTAGAAAAAAGTGTGGTGTATAGCCTTTACAGCAATAACATTACATTTTATTTTTCTTTGTATTACTTTATTACTATTGCAATGAGATTTTTGTATAGTTTTTGTAGTTAAAATTAAACAGTTTTATATAGAGTATATACCAGGGGTGGGCAACCTGCGGCTCGCGAGCCACATGCGGCTCTTTAAAGGATTATTTGTGGCTCTCGATAAATGTACCCTAGTTCCCTTTTCATTTTTGTGCTATTATTTTAATACTTTTTTTGCATACCTTTTAAATACGTATTTAATTTTGGCTCGCGAAAAATTTCAAATTTTGAAAAATGGTTCGGACTATCATGGAGCTTGACCACCCCTGGTATATAACATAAGTATAGTTGTATTAAGTCATCATACATTAAGTAATTAAGCAATTTTGGGTTAAGTATATTTACATTAAGTCGTCATAAGTCATTGTTTTTTTTTAGAAAAATACAATTGCATCTTTTTTTACTAATAAATGTTAAACTATATATGTTCATGTTAAATTTACATAAAAATATATAAAATAAAATACGGAGAGTGAAAAATGTATTGTTTATGTGACTGTTATAGTAAATGTGATTATTGTTATTGAAATAAAATGAGAATAATATTCATTTAGCATTGTTTTTCAACTTATTCATAATATTTATATGAAATTGAATAATAAAATTTTAAAAAAAAGTATATAGAATAGAAGAAAAGCGTATGAAATATACAACAATGGGTAATTCCTTTGAAACGTATTTAGCTGAAATTTTTCTGCAGCAATATAATGGCTTTTACAAATACAAGATAATGCGGATAGGTCTTCAGTTTTTATCCTTATAATTGCATTAATCAATGTAAAAAAAACAGTTTTCCCATTGAGAAATAAAATGTACATCCTACTCCCCATTTGATAATAGTGGAACGTACTTTTGAAAGCTGCTTGCTCTTTTTCCAACTCTTTTTATACATATATATATATATTTGTAAGCACTCCGTAAAATATAGATATACGACGAATGCGATTTCAATGCCGAAACAATGAGAAATAATATTGTGCATTTCGTGAATATTAATTGAACGCAGTTATTTCAGAACGTCGATATGCAAATTCAGGCTATTTATTATGAATATGCAGCTCCATAACTCCGGATATTATGAATAAAGAGAAAACTTCAATTTTATTGTGATGCATTTGTTATGATACTGTGTCCATTTTTTGTCCGGTTATTGCGTTTAGTCTGATATAAAAGTTTATTGTTGAAGCTCATAAAATACATTTCATAAAATAGAATTGATTATGTTTTTTTTTCATATATTTTGAATCGAAATTGAAATTGTAGACAAATCTTGTATAATTTAATTTAAGTATATTTGATACAAAACGTTTCAAAGTAAGTTACTTAAATTAAATTAAGATGACTTCATTCAAGAGAACTTAGCTTAAGATAACTTAATTTATCCACTTTTAACTAAGATGATTTTAATATAACTAGACTTAATTTAATTAATGTAAATTGAATATAAGATTAGCTACTTTAAATGCAATGATCAATTATTCAATTTCTTTAAATTAAGTTATTTTAAGTTTAATTAGATGAGTTTAGTTCGATTCATTTAAATGAAGTTACTTAAAAATAATAATATTTATTTTTATTCGTGTATTCTTAACATAAGTCGTACCAAGATGATTGCATTTCACTATAGTTTACACAAGATGACTTATTAAATAATTTATGTTACATTCTGGGTTAAGTTAACTTTTCTTTAATTATTATTAAAAATCTGATCTGTACTACCTAAAATGGGTCTTTATTTAGATTTACATGTTTGGATAAATGATTAAAGTTTTAGTATTACTAGAATTATACTTTAAGAGAGATTATTGTAAGTGCTTTTTTAAATTAAAAATATCGGGTATAAAAAAATCTGATGAAAATTCCACGTGCGTTTAAGAAAATAAAATAAAGCGAATGAAAACATCCCAGCCGTCCAGAAGACAGGGCTTCCAGCACAGTTTTTATCCCCCTGTTGGAAACTGAAGGCTTTGGTTGAATCCATTAATATTTCAAACGCTGGACGCAGCATATAAAATGTATGTGCGGCACACACTAAGCAACTGTATCTCTTCAAATATTTACCCCCGCAGTGTAAATTATTATTTTAGAAGGGAAGTTCGCAGTGCAAGGACTAAAGTGAATAAAAAAAAGAAGGAAGGAAAGCCACAGACATGAAAAAATAAAGGACGTCTGGTATCAAACACATTGCCGAGCCGAAATCGAGCCATCAAATAACGCTCGTAAAGATATCGAATGTCGAGGTAATGCGATTTTAATATTTGTGTGTGCAACTTTCGGAAAAAAAGAGAATCGAAAAACGTAATAGTTGTAAGACGTATCGTGGTGGAATTTAGCGTCGTAAATAAGTTTTCGATCACAGATTAAGTTCCGGCTGTAAAGCCAACTAAGTATACCAAGTGAAGAAGAAGTGAAAGGGGTTTTGCGAAACTAAATAAATACACACGGTTGTAAGGCAATGCACAGCTGGGACTTTTGCCTCCGATTGCCAATTCATTTTTAATTTCCTATCGGAAACGTTTTCCGATACTTATTTGCTCGGGAAAATACTTGAGCTTAAGAACTGCTGAGGAGCAGGAGGCAATTCAATCAATCGGCGGATTGATTTATTGCAGTTTCCGTTTTTCTGCTTTTTGTTTAAAGGGCGAATTAAGTTTGCGGCGGCTTTTGTGCGCTTTGAAATATTGGGAAGGGCCCTTCCGTGCCCTAGATGGAACGTCGATTAGTGCGCTATTAGAGGAACTCTTTGGGTAATTGTCTTCCTCACCGCACCTCGCAACCCCCTGCAACCCTCGAGCTGTGGTCTGTGAGTATATGAGACGAGAGTGTGGTTTAGCACCATCACAAAGACCCGAAAGATTTCTGCCTTTCGGGCTCAGCCTTATCGCGAAAGAAGAACAGGCGAGGCGAGGCGGCAACGATCATCAAAGGGATGTACTGTTTTAATTAGATATTTCGCTGTTACAACTAGCTCTTTGGGGCATCGCTGCGTATGTTACAGGATTTCAGTTAACCGCAAATTAAAATATTTAGTTTCTACTCTATGGAGTTTGCATGTATAAAATGTATTAAAGTTCAACAGTTAAAAATAAAGCATACTTGGACCAAGTCATTTGGTCCACTTTTATTGTTGGTAAATAAATTATATTAATATTAAATATTTGCAATTTTAATGTAGTATATACGAGAATATGCTTACATTTATAATTTAGGTCATTGTTAACTGATCTTTTATTTGCCCAGTAAATTAATTTCAATATCTATGCAAACTTTCATTATTTAAACTAAACTAATCTTTTTAACTACCTTTTAGACTTTATGACGTCAGTACAAAAAAACCTAACTATAAAAATATATATTTTATATTGCAGATATTTTTAATAATAAAACACACCCAATTCTGCAATGCTTTTTGGAGTTTGTATCATAGAGTACTACTATTTCAGTAAACATTTTAATATTTGAGGTCGCCTTCCTATAACTATATTACACATTGTAGTTGTATCTGATATTGTGTTGTTGATTATTATAATTTATGTCCGTAAGTAATTCCACTACTAATTATAAGTCAATTTTTAGAAATAATATATTTTTATATAACAGATCATTGGACATACATCTTAGTTGATTTCTTTAAGATATATTTTATTGTAATACTGAATTTAGGGCAGAAAGACCTATGTTTAATAGCCATGTGTGTTTTCTTTCTGTTTTCTATGCATTTGCATTATTTTAGTTTGTATTTTTTCATCCACCTTTTGTTACAATATATTTAATAATTATAATAATAATACTGAATTTAAATAGAAAATTTGCTACTTTTGGCCATCTTTATCTGTATATTCATAATTATTATATTTATTTCATCTATATATTTTAATTTGTTTCAGTTTATATTTAATTGTTTATTAACAATTAAAACATTATCTGTTTGCATTATGAAAGTATTTGTTGTATTATTTACTTATTATGTGCCAACAAATTATATGTATTATAAATAAACTTCAATTTTCTTTAGTTAATACTAGAATTAAGTATATAAATTAAAATAATTAATATACATTTATTTATTATTACATTTTAAAAGTTTATTGTGTTGAAGATATTTAAGAAATAAAGGAGCTTCAAATTGAATTGTTTCATGTTTCTGTAAGAATTGTAAGAAAATCACATATATATATGATTTTTTGTTAAATTGTTGTTTGTAAATTATTGTTTTTATTCATAATTAATTTATTTTTCATGTAATAAACGTTCATCGTTTGTAAAGTATGATGAAGAACAATAATTTGGGCGTCCTCGTAATCCAGAGCGTAAAAAATACGAGCAATAAAATTTAAGGATAATCTACGAACAACCCCAAAAAACTCTCCATTTATTACGTTTCATTAATTCCAATTTGTTTATATCACTTTATCACGGGGTTTAATGGTGCCAAATGAAGTATATTGCTGTAATTGGTGTAAATGAGTTTTAGTGTTGTTCCAAGTTATAAAATGTTTAATATTCAAATAAAAAAAAAAGCAGCAGGTACGGTTTTTGACAATTTCAGAGCGAATTTAAAGTGTGAAACATCGCTATAAACATCGACCTAAAATTGTAGTCTGTATTATGTTTCGTATATATCCTAATATTATTTTCTGAAAATCGTCCCATAATTATGGGTATGTCTTATAGTAAAAAAAATACTTTCATTATAAAATGTCAGTAAAGAAGTGAAATATTGTATATATAAAAAATATATAATTGGCTTCGATTAGTCCGGATTCAAAACAAAATTTAAATTCAGAAAAATTAACACCTCCTTCAATAAGTACATAGGATGACATATAGATGGCGCGTTTATCAACAAAGTCATATGATGTTTAGGAAGTACCAATCTTCATACGACGCTTGAAGATATCAAAAGGCAGTGTATTCACCATTTTGCATGAATATATGATGTTTCGCAAGTTGCTTTCGAAGTGAGTGCTGCGTTTGCTCACAACGGACAAAAAACCGTGTCACAAGTCGAAGAAAATGATGGTTAAATTGAATGAATTACGATTAGAATTACTTTATAATCCAGCGTACTCTTCAGTAGTGGCCCTCCTATTACCACAGGCTTAAAAACATGCACCAGGGAAAGAAAATTGTCTCAAATGAAGAAGATATTACCGGAACTGAAGCCTATGTTAAGAGCAGACAAATTGTCCTACAAAAAAGGCATCAAAATAGTTAGAGGAGCGTTGGCATGAAGGTATCACTCTTGAATGTTGATGTTTAAAGTTGAATTTCTAAAAAAAATATGGTTTTTGTTAGGCCGGAGACTTATTGAGTAATGTATTACATATACAGTAATATATTGCATACACCAGTTTCGATCTGTCCGAATTCACTATAGTCCGATTTGAAAATTTAAAAAAATATTCAGCAAAATTGAAATAAATTCTAGTAAAATACAGAAAATTATTCTTTTCGACGTAAAAACATTTTCTTTCATTTTATATTGAGCACTTTATTTATGTGCCGGACTAATAGAAAACTCTATTCTATTAGTCCGGTATCAAACTATCGAACATACGATTGACTATAGGCCTACATGAAAATATACAAAAAATAAAATAAAGACAAGTGCAGAAAATTTTTATTATTTATAACTATACACCCATACCTCCCTTCACGGCCTAGATACGTTCCACGTAATTTGGCTGACATGATTGGCAATATGTAGATATATCGACATAAAAAAAGTTTTTTTTGCTGTTATAGCGAAACATTTTAGGCCGTAAATCGAAAACGTGTCTTAATTGAAGAGGGCCGTTATAGCGAAATGCCGTATAAAGAGCGGCCGTAAAGCGTTTTTAAAGTCCTGGATTTGTCCGATTTCAAACAGTCCGCAATATTGACGGATCCAATTACCCGGATTATGCGAGGAATTATGCTGTATACATAATTAAAAGGTTGATTACTACTGTAGAAGCTGTATTTTGAAGCGAGATTTGTATGTTTTTGTTGTGTGGGAGCAAATACAAGAGTAAATAAAACAAATAAAGTAACCTTGTTTTTATTCAGTGACGACTGTATTTTTCCTGTCCAGTCCGTGTCATTAAATCAAGGGATGCAACGGACCCGAAAACAAACACATCCGACTGGCATTATCTAACCAAGGCATCATGCATTATAATTAATTTTAACGCTAACTGAACAGTCCGCACCCTGCGAAAGGGGGTAGCTTGATAACGCCGCATCCCCTAATTATTCTGGCAAAATACGGGGCGCAATTATTTACGAGACTTCGCGCCTAGTTAGAGGCCCACAGAACAAAAATGTATGCCGCCATTTCCGCATCCCTTTAAATAGTCGTATGTTTTTTCCCCAACTTCCACCCTGTGCTGTTGTTTTTTGTTTTGTATCAAGCGAAAGGCGCGCTAATTATTTTAATATTCATGGATTTTAATTTAAATTGAAATATGCATTTTATGTATCACCACTAGCATTGAATTTGTGTGTGTGTGCGCGTGTGTGCAAAACCTAATTTCCATACTCTGAAGTTTCATTACTTTGTTAACCGGCCCAGAAACTTGGTTTGAGCAGGAGAAGGAGTAAAGAATCCTCGAGGCATTTAAATTGCCCCCACAATGGCCTACACACGCAGTCATGTAACATTTAAGATACAGCTTCCACAACGGCCTGTGTAAATACCTGATCCGTTTGGGTGATGAATTATAAAACGATTGGGTATGTTCCTTTTCCTTCCTTCCTCGAACATCCATCCAAGCTGCGTGCCACACAACAATGGATGATTTATGCACGCGAGAAAAACCCGTGTTACATTTGAACAATTAATCTCTGGGAAACCTTGTGCATTAATTTGCGTACAGGTCTGAGCGCAGATGAGGGGCGGAGAGGGCTTAAATCATGCGAAATGCGCTCAATTAATTTCAGTCAATTGGTTTGAGTAGCAGTCTTGGCGTAGCTCAGTTCATTAATCCCACTTGCAATGGCTGTTTGTTGAGGGAAATCTGGTGCTGTGTTGGCATTTCCTTCTCTCTTTTTTGTTTCGGTTTATTTTTACACCGGAAAATAAATTAATCCCATTAGGTTGGTTGCTTGCTTTAAATTAATTATCGTTTAATCAAGGTTTCTTGTAATTTTCACCATAATATAAGTGGTTCTACCAACGTTCGCATTAACGTACCCGATGTTCATAAGAATGTAAATTTAACTTTAGACTACTTAATCAAGAAGTCGTAAGTGCTCGGTTAACGTACCTTAAAGTACATTAATATTTAATAATAATTTCCATTATTCTTTCTTACTAACGCATTCAACTATTAATGGAATAAGTCACATATAAATCACAAAGAATCGTCGTTATCACTAACGTACTCGACGTCACAAAACCTTACACTTTTAAGTCAGACTACACAATTAGTCTGTATATTAATATCAATATCAGATCTTTCACTAACAAATTTGATAAACAGTTATTGCTCTATTTACGTATATAAATTACGTACATTTACGTCAACAAGAAGACTATTGACGTAAAGACCTCGGTTAATAGCTATTTCAGATCATTACGATCAATAAACATGATTAATAATAGGATGTTGAAATTACATTTTGGTACATTTTTTTGTTATTGTGTCTTTTATAATCACAATATTTATAATCTATCCATTCGGATATTTAGTAAATCACCATGTCGTTGCAGACACTTGTTTGGAATCGTTGCTCATTGACAACTTATCCCTTGAAACCTGTTTTTTTTTCAGGAAACAGGCCGCAGTCCAGAAGCACTGAAAAATGCCCTGAAACAGACCACAAAATCCTGTGTTGTATCTGGAACTTGAATCGAGATCTTTAGGATGTAGACCGGCAAATCTAAGCATACAGTTATAGTCCCCTTGGTTAAAATATGGAATCTTCTTTCGCTTTAACGTACCGGAATTTCATACAAATGTATAATTTGCAATCATGCTGAAGTTATTAATTCTCTAATATATTTAATTAATCAGTTAACGTAATTATATTTATTTTATGTAAATATATGAAGCAAATGAATATTTACATTTCTTGGTGTACAAAATGAAACAATGGAATCTTTGTTCGCACTAAAGTACTTGATGTTCATACAAACGTACACTGTTTCTTTTTTCTTTAAGCAATATAATAAAACAGAAAATGCATTAATATGACTTGATATTATAATGTAATAATAATTGATAAATCTGAATGTACTTATTGCATCTGACATGTACGTTAGTACGGATATTGTACGCTGGTTTAATAATCGGTGTATGCTACTCTCGTTCATGTTAAAAACGATTTTGAAAGTTTTATAGAATATTGAAATTATTTATTTTAGTGAATTATCTATTATTATTTCATTTAAATTGAATTATATTCTATTAAATAATTGCATGCTCCAGTTAACAAATATTGTAGTATTTGCAAGGACCAAAGCACAATAAATTAATACTTAATAAAGAGACTTAAACAAGCATTGTCCTCGAATTGCTTTAGTGTACAATATGAAACATTTCGAGCGAAAATTAAAGCCCCGATTAAATTAATTCAATAAATTTAAAACTACGGACTATACACGTGTCGCAGAACGGCCTTCTTTCGTTCGTTTTTATTTTTAATAATAAATTCTCCAGAAAAAAAAACGTAATAAAAACTTGCCTTAATGGTTTAACTTTGCGGACATTTCACCACAGCAGAAGGGAAAACCGCTTTATAACAATGCGGGGAACAGCATGAATCAAGCAAATGCATTATATAATTTGCATTTTGCCCACCTGCAGTCGCAAATTACACGTTACCTGTTTTTTGTTTCTCGTCGTACTTTATGGTCCCAGATGCATTATGATATAATTTTGGATTGATTTTCTTTAGATAAGATTCAAATAAGGTTGTTAATGATTGCGTTATGTAATCGAGCAAGTTTTTTGTGCGTGGGAAGCGCCCACGGGCTTCAGAATCTCCCAATTCTCGCGCGTTTCAGTTTCCCGGAATTGCGTTTAACAAATGTTAATAGGGAAACGGGTAATTGTCAAAAAATCGATTAAAACGGCGCCAAGGAATGAAAATAGATTAAATAAACGCGCGTTAATGGTTTAAACTGTTACGAAAATAGAAAGCGGGATGAAAAGGCGCCGCAGGCTGCGATCACGCTGAAACCTGAAGCGTTCTGTTCATCACCGATAGATGCAAATGCGAGTTTAATTCATTAAAATAAAATTGAAAATAAAGAAGGAAGTTTTCCTGTTTTCCAAATTGATGATGAAAGCTCCGGTCTCATTTTCCTTGTTCCCGAGTTTCATGAGGAGGCGGATCACTCTAAACGCAGTGTGTGAAAGGTAATTGGGGGAATATGCATTGAGGCAGCGCGCCATTTCTCATTTCCGGTCGGGGGTCGTCCATTTCCGCCGCGGACGGGGCTTCGGTTTCCCATTTTTCAATTTGATTGTAAAACTAATATTTCATTACAGCAGCTTCCCGAATAAAAATTGGAGCACGTTTTCAGCGAGTCCTGACCCTTTCGGGTCACGAAACACCTGAAATATACCGATGCAGCGCTCTGCGGTTTTCTTTGACAGTTCAGTCGCTCAAAGGTGAAGCCAAATCATATCATGTATTACTTGTATATAACCTGGTTTCAATCCAACTCTCGTGTTGGTTATAAATTGTTTCATTTTTAGTTCATGTTATATTCATTAAGATATAGTTTTATGTAGAATGAATTTATGTTTTAAATATTAAATGGATTAAACTACTACTTTTATCACTATATTAATTTACTAATAGAACTAATAGGAAAATGTTACTTTTTTAGAATGTACGTTAATTTTAATAATTTTACTTATATAGGTATTTTTAAATTAAGTTTAACTATCTAGGTAGATTGAATAAACCCATTAGGGCCATCGCAACCTTTTTTTTCGGTCGTTTTTAGAAATTACAAGGAGCTAAGAAGAAATGGTGGAGGCCTTTTTTATAAACTGCATAGGGTCGGTTTCATATAGTTCGCTTGAACAAATTCAAAAATTTCACGGTGTCGAGATACACCACGTTTAAATCAATTATTTATTGTTAGGTTGCTGATCTGTGCCTTTTTTTGCGGCAACCAAATATACACTCGTAACATGGCAGATTCTAAACGCCATTACTAATAAGAGTTTAAGAACTCAAGTTGAACTTGAACACATTCTTTTTGCATCGCGCACTCCACAATAACATTATTTATTATTATTTATAATATACAATATTTTTTTTTTCTAAATTAGATCACTAAAATTACAAAGCGCAGTGTAGTATTCTGATAAATGCGTTAAACAATTTTCCATATTTTCCTCATTAATATTTAAAAATTAAATTAATATATAAAAGTAACGTGTTAAAAATTATAATTTTTAATTAAACTAATATGATTGAAACCAAACAAAAAATTCAAATTTAATTTCAATGCAATAAACGAAATACCAATAAAAAATGCAGGTACGATAAAGTGCCACTAAAAAATGCTTTTTTGATTTATTTGTTGAAACACGTCTGGTGTAATAAATAATAAAGCACGTTTCAATATTTAAATATGCCACTTTTTTTTTTGCAATTTACAGCAAAATCGTTTATTGCGGTATGTCACTGCCTGTTCACATATATTGTTTTTGGCCCATTTTTATGTTTTTATACACATATTTTTGAATAATATTGATTCGTTGCGAATTCCACATTGTTTCAAAATTTAGTAGAATCCAGTAACAATATTTTACATTCCTTTATGAAGAAAAATGAAAAATAATATTAAAAGCATATATTTAAAAAAAGCATTTAAATTATTGACATTTAAAGCAATTAATAATTATAAAGTAATTTCCTTTATAATTCATTAATTTGTGAATTCGGATCATTAATAACAACAACAAACATTATATAGTAATATGTAATATAGCAAATGTAAATTTGCGGTTAACAACAAAAGTTTATCTTTCGATCTTTCTGAACATCTGTATTTTAGATATTTGCTATTACATCCAGCTGTAGTCCTTTCGGTCTTCCCTGAGGCTATTATTCTAGCATGCACTTACGGTCTTTCTCCCTTGTATGTATTCATACCAATTCATACATTTAAAATAGATTCTTATAACATTTTCAGAATCATTATTTTCAATATTGTAAACTATTGTAATATAACCATTATTGTTTATGTCATTCCTTATTGTTGTATTGATTATTGTAAGTACGTTCTTCTTAACGACGTACATTTCCGTTTAGGAAGATTCCATCCCCTAATCACTAGAAAGACCGGCTATCTTAATCTAGTCGACTATTCATGTAGTGATAGGACTACAAACCTTTTAGCACCCTGATGTGACTATTTGCACCACTTCCCAAATATTAGGATAAGAAATATACACATCAGTGAGCGACTTTCCACCCACATGGAAAACCCATCCCCTACTCCCACTGCTATTAGTTTGTATAAAATAAGATGTAAATGTAATATCAAGCGAGCCCTTTAGTCTTTAGTCTTTGAACGACCGTCTTCGAAGGAGAGTCTTCGAAGAATAGTCTTAGCTGGGGGAACTAACCAGTAACTAAAGAAAATAATGTAACTCTTAGTTAATAAACAGGAGATCAACACTTATATAGTTGACTTCTCCATAAAAACACTCAACTGTACAATAAAACTACTTAGATTATTCGCATTTGATATTCATAAATCCCTCAAAGACTCCACAACTACGTAACTACGAGATTATCCACGATATCCAGAGATTTTTAATCCCGGGACACAACAATATTTTTTAAATGACTAGTAAGAAAAACTGACCAAAGTCATATCAATCTTGGTTTTTCCTGCCCTGTATAAGTAACAAGTGCTATTTTCTTAGAGTAATAATAAATAATATAAACTAAGATTAAGTATTTATTTTGTCATAATATAAATTTGATGTATTTTGTAAATTAAAGCTGTTCATGTTTCTTGTGCAAATTAGGTAATTTTGTAAGGCGTTGAAAGCATAATAAATGAAAGGGTTTTTAGAAATAACAAAACGCGAACGAGATATTTATCAAGACGCTAGAATGAAAGGGCACTTTTGCCCACGGTGTCCAAGAAATATGAGTTGGCCGGCCTTTGAGGAGCTAAGGTTACGAACCGCTTCAACCTTTCCGTTGATAGACCAATTTATAATATTTGCGGTACAATCTTCGGATCATCTATAACGACTGATTCAATTTGTTTTTAAAGCGAAAAATATGGTACAGCTGTACGAGAATACAAAAACGTTAGAAATAGGATGGTAAAAAAATATGTAATATATTAATGGTCGTGCTATTTCTTTACATATTAACGAACAATTTGGTATGTGAACAATTTCTTACGGAAAAATACTAAAGATATTAATGAACGAAGTGGTTTAGTTATCCAACAATTCGAATATTATTTTTGATGGATTATGTACTCACTCTATATTTATTTGCAGATTTCAAATAGTAAAAATCCTGTAGCTTTAATTTCCGTTTTTCATTTTGAAGTAAAACTCGAGAACATTTCAAGTCAATTATCTCAGCATTCTGAAATTATCAGTTGGTATACAATCTCTTAACAAAAATTGCAATTTTTCCATATTTTCGTCAATACAATATTGAAAGTCTTTGCAGATATTCAAAAGTGAAAAAGCAGTTTATTGATAAGCCCCAAGTACTTTATTTACATCTGCATAATAGGAGAAAGAAATTAACATGTAATTTGTTTTATAACATTATGTTATTTAGTTAAATATCATCTGTCAAGGATTGTATTTGAAATGGTGATATCTAACTTTTAAAAACAATAATCGTTACTGTTTTTGATCAACTTTCGCATTAAAATAAAAAATAAACAATAATATTAAGCTAGTCTAAAAAAATCACGGTATTAACAACTACATTTCTTCTAATAAAGGAGCAATTGTTATTATTATAATATAAATCATTCAAAAAGAAAATAGCACTCAATTAGATGTAAACATTTCTTTATTTATTAGTAAGTAATTTATTTTTTTTAACAAATAATTATATAAACAAGACTTAAATTAAATCCTTTTTAAATATTCACTTTTTTGATAAAGTTATAATGGAAGTAATAAAATATTGCAAATAAATATAAATATTGATTAATAAATTTGATATAAATAGAAATTCAAACAAATGTGCAGATATTGAGTTTACAGGATATTTTATAATCTCTATTATATACAAATTTAATACATTGGTTTTAAATGTGGATTTATTATGAAATTTTGATCCAAATTATTTGTATGTCAATGGAATATGAAAATAATTAAATATAGCCTCTAATCAATAGTGCTGTATTATCATGAATATATATAAACAAAATAACAAAATAGTCAAATGTGCTTTTTGGTGAACAAAATAGCGGGTTTTTCAATAAGTATATAGTTCGAATATACATTTTGCTTTAAATACAATATAACGACTTTGTATATTTTGTTATAAATATTAAATTATTTATGTTTTAATGGATATATAACATAATAACAAAATGTATTGCAATATCAACGACAAAAAATAAATTTCATTCAACAAAACTAAGAAAGATAAGAAAATATGGCTGCAAAGCAAATTGTTATTCTTAATTGAATATTTATTAATTTTTAACACCAAGGTTTTGATAAATAGTCCTATTTTGAATACCTGAATGATCGGTTTTCAGATTTTATATAGTTAATTATGTAAAGTGTATTAGATTTATTTCTCGATTAATCCTAATTCAAAAAGTGTGAAATATTGGTGGAATCCAGACTATGCAAGGAATTGCTAATAATTCAAATAGAATTTCCAATATGTTTGTAAAAATAATTATACAATTTATTAAAAAAATATCAAATATCAACTTGTTTTGTTTTACCTATATCATGTTGACTATCATCAGGACAGAGTAAATATAATTTTTCTTGTATTGAATTCAATCAATTATAAGCAAACCCAAAGTGAGTTTTCTGACCACCACAGTTTGCACAGTATAGTAAACACAAACACTCTGCGCGATCGCCTCCGATGAACAAACAACATCAGACGGAATACACGAAAATCGAATGCACTTCTATTCCATATACAAGTCCTGTAGCATAAACGAATTGAAAAATAATCTTTAACAAACCGATCTTGTTTTTAGATAATGAGTAGATTTGATGTAATCATTTTATTGATTGTTTAATAAAGATCATGAAATATATTAAAAAAGGAGTAGTTTATTAACGAAGTGTCTGTCTCTAAAATTAATACAATTATTCGAAGAAATATCACATTTTTTGGTATAAAGTAATTTATAAATATTATTAAATATCAGAGAATCTTATACTAACTTTGTACAGTGCAGCACGCCGTGACAGACTAATGCGTTTCGGTATGTGCGCATGTGTTATGGTGGTTGCAGCAAGACAGATTCTATTACTATTTAGAAAGTCTTTACATTTAAAATGCAGTTAAGATTTCTTATGATAATTGTAATAATAGTAATGATAAAATTATACCCAAAAAAATAAAAAGTGTTTTGAAATGAGATTTACCATTTATTAATACTAATGATTAATTTAAACCACGCCGTTTGCTATAGTTTTCTTCAGAAAAATAATGAAACTTCATATAGTATTATAATCAGAACATAAGTATTTTTGATCTAATAACATTATTTTAATAATAATAATTAAAAGTAATACAATTTATTACAACAATCACAAAAAAATACAATAAAATGAAGAAATTCAAGAAAAAAGAGTATTTCTGTTTTGTAATTATGAGTTTTTTTAATTAATTTTTTCATTTCTTTATGAAAATCGTGAAATATTGATACGAAAACTGAATTTTCATACTGTTGAATATTGTAATAATAAAAGAAAGTATGCCGAAGTTCATACCTGGAAACCCTACGAAAACATTAAATTAGATTGCGAGTTATTATGGCTCATGACTAGAACTTTATTGACGAGGAGTCATGTACACGGTTTTATGTTGATGTTGGGCATTAATCCCATACAGTGTCGAAGCCTAAACACATCCATTACAAAATTGCAGGACTTTGGATGGATGACAGGACGATGGAGCGTCGTGTAATAAGAATCGTTTTATCATACATTTTTTACCGAAAATAGCAATGAGAGTTAAAAAGCGTAAGTACATTCTGATTATTATCATCATAAAATATAGCTTAAGATGAGCATTTTGGTTTGCACAGTCAGTTTTATTAAACGAAGATGTTGCGTGCTGCTTGTACGAAGTTAATTACCATTTGCTCCAGTTCTGCGACAACCTTTGTGGAAGAAAAGAAAACAAAGCAAGCGAGCAGGGAATAAAACTCGGAAGTTTATTTAATAATCCCGAGAATCTCATGTGAAGTTTTCCACCCGAAACATTTCCAAAATATCCATAATGTTTAAATTTAAATTAGAATTTTCTCTGGATTTAATTAACAAAGCAGCAAAGCCGCAGCGGAATTCTCGGTATTTAATATCATCTAGGAAATGTTTAATAACTCCATGCACGTGCACATGCAATATGTGAAATATTAAGCTAACACACGATAATATTTCAACTTTAATATTTTTCTATAATTATGTAGTAGTTTTAAGTAATACGTAATTATGATATAAGATTAAGTTGGAAAATTTATTTATTGCAAATATAGAAGATAGTACATAGCTATAATAGAATGATGAACAACGTAAGAAATGTATGGTTTATTGAATGCATAGTGGATTCCAAATAATTAAATTTCCTTGGACAGAAAGACCTTGGTCATTAGCATTTTAGCACAATTTGAATCAAAAGACGTTTAAATAAATGAATTAGATTTCCAAATAAAAATCAAAAACTAAATTATATAACTTTTGGAACAAAATTTAAGCCAACTTTTTGTAAAAGTAAAACGCATTCATACAATAATCGTACAATAAGGATATATTAGTTTCATTTATCGAACTATTCCAATGTTTTATAACTGAGGAATATATGAAGATATTCAACACATCACCAAACATAATTCCATTCTAAGTTTCTTTCAATCATCTATTTACTGTTTGTACATTATATGTTATTGATGTTATAACAGGAGGATGTGTATAAAAAAGATACAATTGTGTACAATTATAAATTAAGTATATTTGTATAATAGATCTGTACTTTGCCATTCGTCGTGGCAGTCTCTTGCGTTTTTGTATGTACGCATGTGTTATGTTGGTTGCAGCAAGACGGCTTACATTAAGCTTCAAACAAAGGTCAATTTATGTTTGGAGCAATATAGTTTTGAATATTTCTATTTTCAATTTCCTGCTTATAAGATGCATATTCATAGTTTATTGTAAATGTAATAGAATCTAGGTCCAAAAACAAATAAGTTTTTAAAATTTAAAAAAAAAACTGAATAAAAAAATGAATTATAATTCATACTTCTTAAGAGGAATATAGTTTCAATTTAACAGCATTTATTTTCAGTAAATGTTTTTACTAGTATTTTATTCTGTATTTTGATTCGTATATTATTAATGGAATTAACGGTTTATATAAGTATAGAGAATATAATTTTCCATTTTATGTAACTACTAGTGAAAATAGTTTCAGTTATCGAAGAACTGGTTAGATTATATTACTTCTCATGGAGAATTTGGTTTGAATTGTCGAGCAATTTTTAAGAACTAATTATGTTTGAAAACCGAGTACACTATAAATATATATGATAATTCCATGCATTTAATAACAGGTAGATTAAATCCTCAGTTTTTTTTTAACATAGAACAATATACTTAATTCTACTGAAAACCCAGTATTTTGGAACATTGATTGTTGCCAATATAATCAAAAATGAAATTAAATCCAATATTATTTAGCAACGGAACAATAGAAACATTGTTATGAACATTGTACGTTTTTCATTATTGTTGAAAGTTTTAATTGACGCAGATGAAATGAATCGCATCGATATGAAAGCGCTTTGAGTTTCGGTGAACGTATTTTTTTTTATATTCAGCTGTATTATTAGTTTTTTATACTACAAATGATTGTTCGCTCGTCACAACACAAAATCAATGTGATCTGTTTTATTCAATATTGTATAACCCGCTTTACGCAATTTCATTTCCGAGCTTTTTTTTCATTGTTTAGTGCTCGTACAATATTATTCAGCCAAACATTTTGACAACCTTTACACTTTTGACCAAGTGATACTTTATCAAATGAAAACCATCGTGGAACGTTTTATTAAACAGAAAAATAAATTTTAAAACTTCTATTGCTTTTGTAATTTTAAACTGAAATATTGAAAAAATATGATTGAATTTCTATGAAGAAGAATATTTGAATTTTCATAGTATTTTTCAGAAAATTAGCATATGAAAAAGATAACTTTATGTAGCCGAAAAAGTATAGTTACTCTTTTCATCATTCTAATCAAGTCATTAGAATGGGTGTAAATACTAAAAGTACTACAAAATATTGAAATTTATGACTTATTTGTTCAAAATTAATTTATATCATCAATGTCCATCAAACCAAAAACGTAAATAATCTATTGCAATGCTTATCAGAATGCGTGTTTACGACCATCCAGGGGATTGTTGTGTATTTTAAGGGCTGCTGCGCTCTCAGAAACTAATTACAGCCTAGCTTATGATATTAATGGATTTAATCATAAGCATCCAAGGATAGTTACACGTTTTCCCTCAGAACTTCCCGTTTTACCGATGCAAACTGAATTAATATAGAAATTTATTTAGAGGATATCCTTTTTTTATTTTTAAAATAAAAATCCAGAAAATTCCTTCATTAATATTGAAGTTATGTCTTGTTATTTATTTTTTATCTTTGTTTTTTTTAAGATTATGTTTAATTAATATTTGTGAATTTTATAGTTGTTATGTAAAAATTAAATATGTACTTCAATATTTACGCCAGTTAGTTTCATATATTTATAACAACTACTACAATAAAAAATACAAACTAAAATGATGCAAATACACAGAAAACAGAAAAAAAGAAAACACAATTATTGCCGTTGTTGCAAATGGCTATAGACTATCGGTCTTTCGGCCCTAAATTCATTAATTTATATGTTTTCCCCTAATGCAGAAGATTGAATTATTTTAAGCACATATAAATGGTTTTCTAGATTACATTTTTCCAAATTTTGATACTGTCGGGATTTCGATACTTTCGGGATTTTTGTTTTTCGAGATTTTTATCGTAACCGTTATTTTATAAATCCAAGTCCATTCGGTTAGCAGTTTTAAGAAATGCAGTGTGTACTTGATATAAAAACTTCCGTTTTCTAACACAAATAGAAATTTCTGTTTTATAATAAAGAAATAATAGAGTAATTAGTATGTTTATTAATTAGTAATTTAATGTTGATAAAGATTCTACTCAGTTAATAGTTTTGAAGAAATTTAAGGTGGATGAAGAATATTCATGTTATGACTTGCTCATATTTAAGTTAAATAACAAATATTATTGCATTTATTCATTTCTATTTAGTTAATAGTTTTTAAGAAACGCAAGGAAGTAACTAATCTTTCAATACCAAATTTTAATAGACACTAGCTAACAAATTATAAAAGACTTTAACAAATGCTACATGCGAAAATAAATCAAATGATTGTAAATAATAGAAAATCAGATATAAATAAAAATAGAAAAATATCAATTTATTTTCAAATTTAATATTTCATCTTGTAAGAGAAGGCAATATCCTACGCTTTTTCTATCATATTCTATAAAGCTTTTTCTCTATGTATCTCAAAATGTACGATAGAAAATTGATTGCCTGTACGAGGATACGTAGGGCAAGGCAACCTTTAGTCTCTGGAAACATAACGTGCATTTTGTAGGAAGTTACATAATGCAATAATAAAAGACATTTTGCATGGAGAATCCTGCATGATTTAAACGTATAATATTATAGTATAGCGTTCACGAATCAATAGCAACTAATTGAATTTCCCACAAGGATATATTTAGTGAACCTGAAATATGCAAGCTCTATATTATGAATTTATATTCGGAACAATATTGTTTGATAATTGAATTTTAAATTTCCGTTCATAAAACGGGGTAATAAAAGCGTATTATATATAGAGCAAGTAGTAAAATACATTATTTATAAACTTGCCAAGTTTTCTTAGATATTATGAATATATAATAGAAGTTTATTGTATACATAAAAAAGTCATTACTTGAAAATAATAATTATACAATTTACTTTACTGTTGTTATGATAGTAGGTTGTGGATTGAAAATAACAATTGTAACTTTTTTTTATAATCGATACTGTAGAGTGCACTTTACAGAGCGGCACGTCATGGAAGCTTCATGCGTTTCAGTATGTGCGCATGTGTTATGATGGTTGCAGCAAGACAGCTTCTATTACCATTATAACATTTACAAGGATTCACAATAAAAATTTGTCATAAAACAAGGTTTGAGCCCGAATAAATAATTAATAGACGAAATTCGAATAAATAATCACATCATTTTTAAATACAGTAAAAAATAATACAAAAAAACACGAAAAAAATAATTGATAAATAAAAAAAATGGTGTTAATAATGTTCTAAACTTCAAAATCTGATACAAAAATTGTCAAAATCTGATTTTGAAACATGTATAAATTGTCACCTCTGAAATAAAGGTTGAATTATACTATTATTTCAATTCAATTTAATTGTAAAACTATTTATTTAATGCCTAAACTTATTACAAGTTATTTAGAGAAATATAATTGGAAAGTCGAATATCTTAAAAGCATATCGAGGAATTAACTGTTTTCGAAATTTTGTATAGTGTTACGTGATATTGCCATATCAAATAATGAGTTATATTGCAGGAATATTAAATAGAGCAATAAATCAATTTAAATTTAATTTGTACTATTAGTTATTCATGAATATTAGTATTCATTATTATTAGCCATTAAAACAATATTAATTTATTGGTATTTAATGCTGTTTTGTGGCAATAATTGATTTTAAATATTCATGAACCATAATAATAATTGCATTATTGGTATATTTATTAGTATATAAGAAATCCTCTATTTTGGACGATATTAATGTAAACATCGTCTGCATCAGTAATAACTAATATAAAATTTACATGACAACTGTCATCATAAACTTTGTATTACGATATTATAGTAGTTTTATTTCGTTCCCTGACTTTAGTGAAAACAGCACAATTTTCCAGTCTACCTGTCATATAGACAGCGAAATGCTCACAATGCGAAATATCGCACAAATGAGCGAAAGAAAGACCGAAAGAAAACAACAAAAACAAGTTATTATGCCTGCTTGTATTTCAGAATTTTAATTAACAAATAGTAGTACGTAGGTAGAGCTACGCTGTGTTCGGCAAAAGCATTTCCTATTCTACGTTCGGTTGCAATCACGTTAATAACATTCCCGTCAAGGCATTCGCGTTTTGCGTAATTAAATTACAAAACCGTGAGAGTTCGAGTGTATACGAATAAGTTCGTTCACATGTATGTGTTTATAGATTTGCACTTGCTGTGCTTTTAGAAGTAAATATTTATTAATGTAACGAGATTTCGTTTACCTACGATTTTCATTGTAGCGCAGCAACAATCCAACGTTGCTCTGCTAATCTATCTTCCCTTGTCTGCATTCCATTCTGCGCTCTAAATGCACACATACTCACTACTCTCAAAGCTGTACTAAAAGCATCTCCGAGTAAATGTGTGTGTCGAGTTACCATCAACCCGTCGACTTCTTTGTTCCAATGGACGGAAACTGCGCATATTATAAATACTTAAAAAACACATACACTCTGTGTGTTTAGGTTCAGGTGTGACTACCTGCCTGTTTGTGCTCTGCATTCGTTCCAAATGCACGTGCGAACATTGATTTTTCGCAAACGGAAAATGAAACTTTAATTGATTCACGGAACACCTGCTGCTCGGATATAAACGCTTCGGTGGACTCATTAAATAAATAAACAAAACTGGTACACCTTTCACACGTTTCGCACATCCAATTGATATATTGCGGTTAAGGAATATAATATGCAATATTTAATAAAATATTAGTTATCGGTCCTTCATTTATTGAATATTTAAAATATTTTACACTTTAACTAGATATTCTGTGCACTATCTATTGAATTATCTACTTAGTTCATAGAATATTAATATTATTTTATGTGATAGTTATATCTAGTTACATTTACAAAATTTAAGCTCAATATAATAAAAATATAGAAAAAAAAATGTTTATTGCTGCAATATCTATCATATTACAGATCCCTGTAAATCGACATTACTTTGCCATCATCTATCGTATAACTGTTTTGGGTTTTTGGTATAGAGTAGTGAAATCTGAAAGATTTTTTATTTATTTTTATATTAAAGCCTTATTTTAATTGACTATTTATTACTCTTCTTGGTATAGTTTATATTTGAACAAAAAAAATAAGCATTTTACACAGTCACTACCCTCAGATAAGTTTCAACCAACTTTATGCGGATGAGCAGTTTAATTTGGTGAGATTTTTTTGGCTTAAAATTTAAAGGAAATTTCATTACATATTTTACTTACATTCTTAGATAAATTAATTTGTTTTACTTATATAATATCTTGAAGATAAGAAAAAAGAATTATTTTACACATTTAATGCTTTCTGCCGATCACGTCTAAAGTTTTAGAGAAGTTGTTACGTAGACTGAGATCTTGATTGATAGAAAATAGTACAATTCTTTAACCATCAGTTTGGATTTATAGAATCATGGCACAGTGGAGCAAGTATGTAGAGTGGTGAATCTAGTCAGCCGGAGCATAGAGGAGAAACGAGAACCTTTCCTCTGCTTTTCTTGATATATACCACTTCGACAGAGTGTGGCACAAGAATATACACTTTAAATTATGAAATACGGGAAGGGATTTCCATGTAAAACTGAAGGAGGAAACTTTGTCATTAAATCCAATATACCACAAGGAAATATATCTGGACCTATGTTTTACCTGATATATACAGCGTTCTTACCAACAACCGTACAAGATACTGTTGCTGCTTTCAAAGCTGATGCTGCACTTCTTGCATCTGATGATAACTCGGTATATGCTTCAAACTTTCTGCAGAAAATTCTGGACAATATCCAATCATAGATAAAAAGGCCCACAAGTTTCATTAAACAAAATCACACTGCCACAAGCTGCAGGACCCAAGTACATAGGACTAGGAAGAAATACATTAAGGCCAAGAAGAAGTAGCTGATATTGTAATACAGAGAGATAGATTGACTTCTGGGCAGAAATTCAAGGCCATCCTGAAATCAATATGGACGTGTGGTTTACAGCTTTGAAATTCTGCTTGTAACTCCTTCATCGATATAATTTGGTGATTTAAGCCCTAAGATCTTCCAAGCAGGTTTTAAAGAACAAACAAATCAAGTCAGTGTGCATTTCATTTATATATAGTATATAAAGTATTATAAATGAAGAATCTTCTTGAACAATTCCTTCTATTACCTCCTAAAGCTACAGTTTATTGTCTATGTGGACAGTTTGTTAAATCTGAAAAAAGTGCTTTTATATTGTTGGGATGATATTTACATAAACAATAACAAGTTTACAAGTGACATTTTATTTTCAGAAAAATTAGATTACGATAAATTAGTTTGTGTCATTTTTATAATATCTTGAAGATGGAAGAAAAATTATATTTTAAAATGTAAAATGTACTTTTAGAGTCTATTATTATATTTATTTAAAACTATTGATGATACTTTCTGATATTTATTAAAACATTCATACACAAATAATAATACGACAATATTTATACAATAATAATATTGAAATAAATAAAAATCAACTGATACAAAGGGCTATTCACATAGGTCTTTCTGCCTGTAACATTGATTACATTCTATTTCTTTTATACATAAACGCATTTCACTTTTGCTTCTGTTTTATATTACTTTTTTTGTGTGTATATAGTTTGCAGCTCCTCTTTACCTATGTTCAGCGTTGGAAACGTTTGAAATGTTAATGGGAAGCAAGCACAAAGTCAAAGCGATTTCACGAGCGATGAAATATTAAAAATGATGCAAAACTTATATAAAATATCGAACACATTCTAATGCAGCACATATTTGTTTTATAAAAGATCATTTTAAACAAAAATGTATATGTATATATAATGTATATAATAAAAATACTCTTTAAATTAAAGATTACATAGCCATTAGATAGTTAGATAATACTCATTAGTTTATTGACATTTAGACAATTAAGTTTTATATAAATTATGATTTGTTTGATAGGTTTAAATTGAAATGGGTTTATTACGTAAAGAATATGAAGTTTTATTAGCTAATATTAGAGAAAATTACTTAAAACTATGTTAGGCTTTGTAAATTATGCTTTGTACAGTGAAACTGACTGCGTTTAATGTATAATTGTGTATACGTTTTCATGTATGCAATTCATTATTATTATTGTATTATGTAATAATGCGTTGGAAATACTAACGTTAATAGCCTTTAGGCCATTGATTAATGTGGTTTATATCTCGTATTATTACTTATTAACTTACTTATATAATTATGAAATAAGTATTGGAACCTAAACTTAAATTATTTTCTTATATTTTTTATAGGAAAGACGTAGGTCGATAGCCCTTTGGTCGCATTTATGACTATTAAAGATTATTATCAATTAAATTTTTATTATTCACTTTATTTTGAGGACTTAAAAGTGATATGAATGATATGTTGTGTCCAACCGTTATTATTAATATTATTGTTGTTATATTGTATAAATAATCTATATATAAGAGATCTCACAAAGAGTTTCCCACGTA
>JAFMTC010000385.1:492347-514545 GCA_018845635.1 Nicrophorus orbicollis
CCAAATGATTAAATATTTTTAAGGGAGGCGTAGTAACATCAAGTTTGGAAACCACTGATTTAAGTAGTTTCAATGTAACTTCAAAGCACTATAAAATGTATAGCAATGGGAGAACTCCAACTAAGTAAAACACTTGGAGAAGTTACTTGAATTTAGCTATTGTTATTTTGCTAGAACGTCTTTAAATAGATAATATGGTTTGTGGAATTGTGGTGGTATTGTACACCTAGGTGAACTTTGAGTTCCGCATGGTAAACCATTCTGAATGATATTTCATCTACAACAACCAGTTTTTTTTTTAAATTCGAACTTGTTACAACTATACAGCATATAGATAACTTTGTCGACGTGGAATTATCTGCGTTCAAGTAGGAATGCATAAAAATAATATTTTTCAGCGGAAAAGTTTCCCGTCGACTAGAAACGGCAATACAAACAGACGCAATCTTACGGAACGCAATTCAATTGAAATGATTTATATTGCGAGGAAAAGTGGGGAAATTCGCGGAAGCTCTCTTTATTTGAACGCACCCGGATATTTATGCTATAAATATCCGTTCCGCTTTATACTCTGATTTGTTTTCTCTCGGCATTTTGGAAAACATTATAATAAATTAAGGGATGCAATAATAAAAAAAAACTATGTGCATAAATTAGGTATGGGGAAACAATTAATTGGTAATTGCAAGAGCACATCAAAGGTTCGAGTGAAAATTTATGGGATGCACGAACAGTGCGAGTATTTGTTTGAAATAATTATTTTCATGTAATTTAGGAAATAATTACATTCAATTATGGGACCAGGTTTTGCACGAACGTGGGGGAGCGATGCCAATATAATCAATTTGCATCGAACGAAAATCCAGGCCCCGGCAATAAAATAACACTCATTACAGGCATGCAAGTGAACTATCAAAATTGAGTAGAAAGAGAGAGCAAAGCGAAATGTCAACGTATTCATTACGTTTTACGAGGACGAAATTGAAACTTAATTAACGACAGTTTCTTTAATTAAATTCGCGATATGAATGCGAATTTGCATCGATCGCTAAAAGCATTTCCGACAAGATTTAGTTAGTGGCACGTAACTACGATCCGAAGCTAAATGGACAATAAACAAACGCATCAAATAGAACAACAACAAAAAAACAGTAATGCTGGAAACAAAACGGGGAAACGTGATGATGATCGTTTATCATTTGTAATAGGATTTGCTGGGCAGTGCGGATGCAAATAACGAAAATCCACGAAATAAATACAATGGATGGTTCTATTGGTTGTAACCTGGTTTAAATGTGTGCGCTGTTAATAATTCCGTTTGTTTCAGTCGGCCGTGTAACAAGCTCCGCATTTGCGATCGTCTGCCTAACAAACGTTAATTACAATTAATTCGTTCGTCAAATATTCCATACACGTTCGCGTTTACAGTTTTGATATTCACGCTGTTTTTAGTTCATTTAGTTGTATTCACTTTTTTTGGTGTAGTTTTATTGCAACAGTTAAGTTAAAATTATAATAAATTGGATAAACTGTATGAAAGACCGGGGCTGGTTGTCACAAATATTAAACTTGTTAATATTGATGTATTTATGATTACCCCATTCGCATCACTTCTATTTAAGGATAATTTGTAATAGGGTTGGTCGTTGGAATAGATACGGATTATATAAATACATAAAGACTGACAGTTATTTCAATTATAAGATGTTATTTAGAATGCAATGTTTAAATCCGAATTACTTGCATTCAAAAATGGATTCAGTCATTTTTTATACATCTGCTTTTTTTGGTGTGTATTTATTCAATATCTTTATGATATTTACAATCTATCCATTCAGACATTCAGCAAATCACACGTCTTTGCATACACTTGTTTGGAACCGTTGCCCATTGACAATAAATCCCTTGAAGATTGTTATTATTTGGACCACTAAATCTTGAATTGTATGTTGTAGCTGGGAAGGACCCGAGGTTTGTAAACCGACGAATCAAGCCAAATGGCAATTAAATCTAATTAATGTTCGATAATTGGAATTCAGTAACTTTGCGAAATTAAATGTCATCTCTTGTTACTTGTAATATAAGGAAGAATTTAGTCCCACAACATGTGAAAACCATTTGAAAACTTGCCACGCTTTCATGATATGGAATAACATTTTCAGTTTTACTCTATATAAGATAATATTGTAAAATTTCAGTTTCAAAATCAAATGAACAAAATTGAACGATGTTCATTAACGATTTCATAAACAAAAATCTGCATTACCTAGAAATTGAAATATATGCATGATAAAAACATATCTGCTAACCATCTCATATAGCAGGAGAAATAAACTTTGTGACAACCAACCCCTGAGATTCCCTATCTCTATATCTCAAGAATATTACAGAATTATTTATTTCCTATGGACAAATTGCTTCTTATAAGTACTCAAATCTGTTTTTTAGATGGTATATTGATTATCGAAGAAACTATATAAAAATATATACAGATTATATGTAATATCAAATAATTAATTCTTGACATCAATACACTATAACTTAAAAAGTAAATTTGATGTCAATTCACGTTTAAACTGAGTGGATCATTCGGTAAGAGGATCACGTATAAGAAAATGGTTTTCCAATTTGCTGGTAGAAACCCTTTTATTATTATACTTGCAGTAAACGGAGTCTTTTCGTTACCATCTATATGATTCCTTCAGTTTAGAAAGCGCGCATGCCACTTGTATTATTTCAATATGCTCAAGAAGTTTGTCAACTGGAAATTTATCAATATAGATATAATAACTAACTCATTTAATATTCGCAATTTGTAAGGATTCTTTCAGTTGCAGATGCAATTTCATCATCAATTATGAGAATATACTATTTAAGAAAAATTGTTTTATTTATAAATGGTGACTCATTTCCGAATGGCTTGTGTCATCAGTTCGCAAAATTTGGGGCTCCTGGTTCAAACAGCGATACTTCCAAATATTTGCAATCATCAAAATGAATAAGCTGCCAATGGGTAACGGTTCTAAACATGTGTCTGTACGTGGTAATTTGGTGAATGTCTGAATGGATACATTGCAAATATCGTTGCAAAAAGACACAAAAAATATATAAATCAACCAATATTAACAGCCAGATTTTTATATTATAATTATCGATATATCGTATTCCGTTAGATTATAATAATGTTCATGAAGACAAAATTTTAATATAATAGTAGAAAGATTCGTAAATAATAAATATATTGCTGGATAATCAGTTAGAAAACTACATTGAAAATAAATAGCTTACAATTTATCAATATTGCACGGATCATTTAAAACGTATAAAGAATAAAATTGAAAATGGCAAAAGAATAGTTCCGGCTTGTAGTATTTTGTTAGAAAATAAATGGGTTTGCCGTGAGTTATGGACCGTCCACATAAAGATAAATTCAGAGAGATTTAGGTATTCAACTGGTGCTCTATATATCTCAGTATTTCTGCGGTGATATTTAGCCTAACAAAATTTACGATTATGTAACCTATAGAAGTACATTACTTATATAACTATATAAATTATTGAATTACAAATAAGTGAAAATACTTGAATCAATTCATATAAATTTGAAAAAATGGATTAAAAACTGACTTGAACATTACAGAAGATAAAAATAAATATAAATATTATCATTATATATAAATATTAACTTTGATGAAATATTTATATAATTATATACTTTTTCTATATTTTTCTTTTGTATTTTCTTCATTTTATTGGATTGATTTTGTTATAGTTGTAGAAATAAATGTTATTATTGTTAATAAATAAATAAGTAAATTATTACTAAATATGTATATAAACACATGTCTTTCCACCGGAAAATGATTAATATACTTAATAATGGTAAATTTTCCAATTTAAGATAAGTTAATTATTTTTGTTAATTTTCTTGTTAAAAATTACTGAAAGCTATTTAGATTTGAATGTAAATTTAATTTAAAATTGGTATTATTTCATTGAAACCTTATAGTTTTGTAACAAAAATAATAATTTGAGGTGGAAAGACTGAACCCTTTGTAATGAGAAAGTACACGTAATGTTGTATACTACAAATAATTTTATTTGGATTAATGATTATGAAAATTAATTCAGTTTGTATTTATGTTCATTTTCTTATTTATAAATTATTATTTTAATTTTAATTCTATTATTATCTTATTAATTAAATAAATAGTATTTAATATTTAAAAATTAAATTAGTTGTAATAATGAAAAATCTAATGTTATTAAAGAAATATAGTTTCCTTAAAGTTTAAATAAAAAATATTGTGTGTCAGGTATGATCATGAATTTGCGGTGGATAGTTTAGAGTACAGAAAGAATGAAGATGAAGTGGAACGTTTAAAAGTTGACTACGTTGCTGTTTCAGAAGTAACTTCCTCGTGAGAAATTCGCTGGGCGGAGATAAGGAAAGTAACAAAGTGCTTATCACACGGCATCTCGTATAAAAATCGTGGGGGAATTCCCCCGTAGCCATTCATTCCTAACCAGAAATGTTGTTCTCCACGGAATACTCATGGGACGAAATACTTCCATCAGGAGTTCCGTTCAATTTTAAATTACTTCTGGCATTGTTCTTCACGTTAGATACAAAAACAAAGTAGAGAAGCTTTCCCGATTAATGGTATTATTGTGAATGGATCTTCGAGCGAACGAATGAATGGATCTTTGTTGCGGGACAAAATGAACTATTTGTATTTGGAACGACGAAAATAAAAGATATATAGTGGCCGACATTTCCGAATTGTTTCATGCTCGAATATTGTGTATCGGCTTACACGATATTTTATATGTGGAAGACTATAAATTCGAGCACGCGATATTCTTGATGAGTGGCTCCACTCTGCGAACGTATTGATTCGAATGGGAATAACAACGTTAACTGAAACAAAGGGGGATCAATCGAAATAAAAGAAGGGAGATAATATCATGGGAGTGACTGTTAATAAACAATTTCTGCTTTGCGATTCTCAATAACAAAAAAAAGGGCTTAATTTTATTTATTGATCAATGGAATACATTCCTTCCATTGATCATTCATAATCCATAATTTAAAGTACACTTGGTTCTCTTTTTATGCGGTAGATATATTCCACAGGAAAACGCATACAAATAAATCGCACAAAAAAGGACTAGACACACGTATAAAAATAAAGCTACGTTCCATAATTTTTTAAAACCGCATAAAACTAAATCAATGAGTTACAATATACCGAAAATCGGATAAAAAAGGGTTTATTCAATTTCAGAAAAATAATTAGTCTTACTGTATTCTTTCTGAAATGTTTATTCATAATTTTATAAAAACGTTAAGAATCATAGACAAGTTTATTAAATTTCAGAAAAATATAATCCTACTAAATTTATACGGAAAATTTTTATGAAAATTTATCTTTCTTCACCTTTTTTTTTCTTTAGAATTATGCTATTTTTTGTACAATTCCTGATATCCAGAAAAGCAATTCTGAAGCTCGCGTTGAAACTTGTGTGTTCGTTCAGAATTATCATCTTTTTCGATGAAATGGTTTGCCAATCTACTGGAAAGTTGAAGACCTTCTCGAATTACACTTGCAGTGAGTGTAACTGGAGTTTCATCTTCTTCCGATTCATTTTCGTTCTCTTGTTTTTCAACGGTATCAAGAGTTATTTGAATGATATCATTGTTATTCATTACATTATCCTCAAGTAATTCGTCTAAATCGTTTTGGGTATATGTTTCAAAACTTTCCCCACCAATTTCATGTGCTAAAGAAATTATTTCAGCTAAAACTGTCGATGTTTGGTTAGTTTCTTTGAATTTTAACATGTCAAAATGGCCTAAAATAGTTATTTAAAAAATGCTTCTTGAAATAAAAACCGCAAAAAGGGTACGCATAAAAAGAGGACCGAATGTATATTTGAATTTAATAAATTCCGTTTTAGTAAATTTATTATTATTGGCTCCTTGAGCCATTTTTCAAAATTTGCATTTTTATGTGAGCCACAACTAAATATATATTTAAAAGGCACAAAAATGAAAAGTGAACTGGGGTACATTTATCGAGAGCCACATATAATCCTTCAAAGAGCCGCATGTGGCTCGCGAGCCGCAGGTTTGCCCCCCTTTATATATATTTATTTGAAATGTATAACCTAAGTGAAACATTTTAAATATCTTTTTTCAAAATTAATTTATTAAATAATTGTCATTAATTTACCTTTCATTAACCAATAAACTAAAATATATGTAAAATATTAATATAGGTTATTGAAGGTAACAATTTTTTTAAAAATAAAATTACTGATTTGTAGATAAATTAATGCAGATGAAATTGTATTGCTGCCAAAGGGCTATTGACCCCAGTCTTTTTTTTTCAATTTAGTAGGCTATTAAAATTTAAAATAATTATTTTATAAATGAAATTTGTAAATATAAATGTCCAATTGGCAATATAATCATCGATTTCGTGTAGTCAAATCAATGTGGTGATTAGTTAACACTGAATAATAAATTGTAATTACGTATTATTTCATTTCATGGATGAATAGAGAAATATTTTAGACATTACAAAATTGATGTTAAATGGGAATCAGTGCCAACTCTTGGCCAAGTGGTTAAAAGTCCCTGCATCACAAAATCGAGTGTGAAATTGTGCAGGTTTGAATCAGTTAGCAAGAAATTATAATTAAATTTTGGATACACGAATCAATGGAAATATATGGAGTGTCGAACGACATTTTTAGGAGACTTCAAGTAATTATTGAAATTTAGGTATGTTTATATATTCGTAAATAGTTTTTAAGATATATTATGTGAGTTAGTTAGTCCTTTATATATGAAAACCTTCTGTTTTCGGAATTTTTAGATGAAACCAATCCAAAGACAATTATTTTATCCATCGGAGTGTGATCCGTCCGCTCCGATGAACCCTAATCAGATCTCTTCAGTTTTAAAGTTCCCCAACGGAACATGGCTTTAATCTGGTCATCGACTCTCTTCCACAGACTTGTCAAAACCTATCATCCTCAAGGAAAATATGAAATAACTCATAATCCATTATTAATGCTTCCACCACCACCAAATCATCTCCAGCTTCCGAAACTACATGAAAATTAACACCTTCCATCATCATTCAACTGCTTGACTTTTACTTGATGGAAATAGAATGTTTAATAAGCTCGGCTCAAAGGATCACCCTCCTTTCGTATGCAACGCGTTTAATCAGAGCTTTACCTTTTTTTGTGTGGCTAATTTTGATTAGTTGTGAATAGCCCTGCTCTTCTCGTTTGTATAAAGTAATGAAAAGTATTTACGATCAATGTTGCTTTTCAAATAATCTGCAATAATACCGCAAACTCTGCGTTATTGTCATCCCCTGTTGTCTCGTTCCTTCGGTGGTGTTGGCTGTAACTCGAACATTGGCCCCTCGGATTATCCCTGCATAATCCATTTTGCTTGACACAAGTGAAACCTCGTTTACGGCTGATTTTTATTCCGCTCGTAAAAGACCGATGAGCGGATTCGCTTTTTATTGCATTACGTAAGTTTGTCGAGGGACTTATCCTTCGTTGCTTCCCAAGTCCTTCCCGGACTAGTTATAGCTTTTTGGAGAGTTTCACAATTTTAACTTTCTATCCATCAAGTTTCAAGCACTTTACATTCAATAACGTTAAAGCACTTTCCTAAACACCTCAAACATATCCTTTAATCTGATAAGAATGCTTCATTTTTTTTCACGTGTTTTGAAGTTGTAAAGTATTTATATTTGATTATATTTTGTTACTAACTAGCTTTTCACTCCAAATTATTTGCCGACATATAGACAAATTAGAATTATAATTTATTAATAAAAATATATCTAAACATAATAGAAAAAATAGATAATTCATTAAAATACACATTAGAAAAAGATCAGTCATCTAAATCATTTTATAATGTGTATTTTAATGATTATATTTCAAACAATAGTATATATATTTACTTCAATTTTAGGTAATATTCATAGGCTTCTTAATACCCTCTAATTAACGTTGTACTAATTAGTATTCTCCCTTTCCCATTGTATAATTAACAAGATGAAGTACATATTTACAATCCGAAATAAAGGAGTATTATTTAGTTAAGTCTTATTTTTCTAAAGAAAATCAAAGGGAACATCGATATCCTTTTTTCATTACCACTTTTCGGTGTATTATTTAACTTTTTGATAGTATAGTATATGAAAATTTCTTAATATTCTATTGACGTAAGTCTTTCCACCGAAAATTTCTTATTTATAGAATAATCATTCTTTATAATAATTAATATATTTAGAGACTAATGAAATTTATAATTTTTATTTTATTTAAACATCTTTTACCCATTCATTATTTATATAAACATCTTTATTGATCCAAGTGGCTATTGACCGTATTTTTTTTCTGCCCTATTTATAATAATATTTATTCAGTATATTTCTTCACTCAAAACATAATAAAGTAATTGCATATTCTTTTGATTTATTGTATATTTTGTTTTACAATCTATTGGTATGAACATTCAGTATAGAGATAGACACATTTTCGTTGGAAAAATTTCCCAATGAAATTTTTATAAATTTTAATGATCATTTCAATTCTTACAAATTATTTTTGGTTGCCGTGTAATAGTCAATGGAATTTTGATGCAATTCCATTAGTTCTCTTCTCAGTGTACTTGCTGTTATCCTTAATATTGCCGTTACATGTTCCAACTTAGTATTATTCCGAAAAGAAAATGAGGTTTGGAATTCGATAACTTATTCATTTAACTGTGAGAATGGTCTATTAGACTAAGAGTCGTCCTCTTAGTAATTTCTGGAGTTATTGTTAAATAAGTTCTTAGTTAATATTTCTAAATTAATTGGTATAATTATACCTATTATATTCAAATCATGTTGGTTATTAACATATTGAAATGTAATTTAAAAAATTACACGAAATAATCTCATAAAGGTCTATCAATTCTCTTTGTATACCAAAAAAGTATAAAAAACACGATTTAGAATAAAAAACAAAGACGCCAACTTTCAGTGCCTTCTCATAAGACCTATATAAATGTAAATTTTCTTTAGAGGATATTTTTACATACTGTTGTGATTAACATTGACTTTCATTTCGATATTTTTTTTGGTGTAACATTTTGCAACGATATTTACAATCTATTAGTTAGAATTCTCTAGAATCCGTAAATAAATATTCTGTTTTAATTCCTCGATTAGCAATATTTACGAAATCCATTATCAGCACTATGCGAGGTAATTTAAAACGAAAATACATTTGTTTAAAAAAGCTATATTATATATTATCAAATTTGTTGCAACAACTACATGAAAAAAATAAATAAACTAAAATAATGCAAATACACATAAAAGAAAAAATAAAACTGCTGCAAAGGGCTATAGACTATTCGTCTTTCTACCCGAGAAATAAAACTAATGTGCAAAATATGATCCAGAAAAAAAAAATAATACGGATGTTCAATTTTTGTTAAAATGTGCTCGTAAGAGTTCGATCGGGAAATCGGATGCCAGATCGACCTCAGACCCCAAAAACGCAACAACGGTAAACTGAGTCGAGATTGGGATTGGGCTGGAGAAACATTCTCTGAATAGCAGGCCTTTGCGTTTCAAGATTGGTAAAGTACTAGTTTGTTCATAAAGCAGTTCGTTATGAAAGTTGTGTATTGGATTGTCTGGGTGCCTAAGCCTGGTAATCGCCCGCTCTGCAACCATAAGACTTTCAAGTACAGGTCTCAGACAGGCCACATAAAAAATTGAGGTATAATCAATGAGTGGATGAAGGATCATTTTATTAATTGATGATTGAGTTTTAATGTCCAAGCACAACTCCAAGCTGCAGCACCCTAAAATGCCCAGCTCTAGTCTTGATCTTCCACTTAATCATATTTTATATAGATTGTATAGATTCAAAATTAAGCTTAAACAATATAGGGAAAGAAGGCCTAATTTGGTGGTATGGAAGCTATATTAATAAATAATATAATTACTTTTAAGATGGAAAGACTTATTTGTATCATTAAAATTGATTAATTTTATACTCGCAAATTACTTCACGTTTATCTACACTTTTTATTATTCTCAATATGGGCCAAATGGCTAACGACCAAAGTTTTTCCAACAATTTAATGTTTATATTTTACAATTTCGTGTTCATTTAAATCATTATTCCTGCAGTTTATAAGTGTAATTAGTAATTTTCGTCGTTTTCTAAAACTGTGAATTGTGTAATATCTTAACATTATATATATAATTATAATCCGAGATTCGGGCGTAAAAACACAGTTGCAGCGGCTGCTTAACATTCCGTCCAACGAGCAAACATTTCGCTGGAAGTTTGAATTAAACTGGAAAGAAATAACGCTACCATTTTTGCATACGTAACGAATATGATGCAATTTTCATTTATTACCATGCAAATTGATACTAATTGCAAAGGGGAATTAACGAAACGAAATACAATGCAAAACGTTCGAGCGTTCATTGTTTCATGCACACAATATTAATATTTAAAAATTGAACGCATTGTATTCTTTTTTTATTGGTCATAGCAAATATTAATTCATTTATTATTTGTGCATTAAATTATCGTTTAAATTATTTATTAAATACATTTATTATTAAAGTTTAATATTGAAAAGTAATGTTTTATACATTTTTACTTTCAGATCTATGTGGTATTTTATATTATAGTTTATATTCAGTAAGCAAATAGTCTTTACATATGACGAAAACAGAGCTGTGTTTATCCCTTCGTTACCATATGACAACACTTTGAATAATTTCGGTATGCTCAATATCCTTTGTGGACGTGCTTCGCTTGATCCTTTAAGGTAACTTTATGGTCAAACTATATACGAAGGGACTTCAGTGTTTGACATGGATATATAATCGTTTACATATTTTGATTGATAGAGTAAAATAATTGTTTCTTTGATTGTTATAATATACATTTCCAATTATGACCAATTGTTGATATGATTTTAGTAACTTTGTATGTACATTTATTTCTTCGTTTTTTATGGAAATTTGTACAAAAATTAAACATAAATATAAAATATTGATATTAATAATTATTTTATAAGATAATAGATTATTAATGGAATATTTTATACAAATTTAATAACACTTGCAAATGTAATAACTACAGTTATTCTTATTTTTTTAATGAAATGTAAAACCTTCCATTCCAAAGAACTCAAATCCAAAATCAAGATCCTGCCATTTTCGACCTTTAACATTCCATAGTTCAGAAATATCCGTTCAGTATAAAACCCACTTCTCTCCCAAGATAAACAATCTCCGTATACGAACTTTCTTTCCTTCGTATCCGCTATTCAAACAACCCGCTCCATAACCCCCTGAATGACCTCATCTCTTCCAAAAACTAAATTGTTCTGATCCTCGGTAGATATCTTTCACTTTCTCTTAAATTCATCTCAAAAGATTCCAATTTATCATCTCTTTCTAAATTTAAGTATCCTATACGTTTCCTATACCTGTTAGTTAATTATTTATATTACTTGCAGTAGGACATTCATTGACGGAAAGACTAAGGTCGATAGACCTTTGGCTTAAAAAATATGAAATAATTTGATATTTCAGTAATGTTTATTATCCTTAAATTTAATATAGTTTGCTTGAAAATTGTTCAACTATAAATAATCTATATCAATTGAAAACATTTTGAGCGAGGTATTGTTGTGTCCCAGGGATGGAATTATGGACACCGTGGAATAATGTCTGGTGTTGTTGTCTTTGTGGAGTCTTAGTAATTTTAATTAAGTTTTGATAAAAGAAAGATAAAACCAGAAAAAAGATAAGCTATAAGTAAATTTATATCTTATTTTATTTACTTGTAAATGTTTATACTTATGTGTCCTTAGTTTCTAATTTTCAGTACTTTGAAGAACGATTAAACTTTATAAGACTAGGTATTACTGTTAAAAGTGTGTTTCTACATAAATCCTTGTTTTAAATAATCTTCTTAATGAACTATCAAATGGTAATCATTTATCAAAATATAAGTAAGAAACATGCTAGAAAAATAAGAAAATGTGCGAAATAATATTAAATGACATTAAAATATCCAATTATATTTTGACAACACAGTTAATGAATAGTATACTGAATTATCACAATAATGATTTGTACTTTTATTTATATTTTTTTTATGATTTTTTTACTTTTTTGCAAATAAATATACCTTCGATAGCTCAGTTGGTAGAGCGGTGGACTGTAGAAAGTTTGATCCAAATACGGATTCATTGTAGATATCCATAGGTCACTGGTTCAAATCCGGTTCGAAGGATTCTTTTGATAAATCAAAGTTATAACCGGAAAAAAAGATAAATTATTCATAAATTTAAAAACTATTTAAGTTAATTGTAAAATTTTAAAACAGATATTTATTCCCAGTTTGTATTTGTGAACAGTTTAAAGGACAAATCAAGTTAAAGAGACAAGATCATTACTATTACAAAAAGTTTGTTGCCAACGAATCTTTATTTTAAGTAATATAATTAGTGAACTACTAAAAGGTAATTGTAAATGAAGAAGCAAGTGATAATGTTTCTAACAAAAAAAATAGAAAATGTAACAACTAATATTAAATCATTTCAAATATCCCATTACTATTTAACAACCTACTTAATGCTTATTATAATGAATATGCACATTACGAATTTGTACTTTCATTTATATTTTTTCGATTTTTAAGGTTTTTGCAAATAAATATACCTTCGATAGCTCAGTTGGTAGAGCGGTGGACTGTAGAAAGTTTGATCCAAATTCGGATTCAATGTAGATATCCATAGGTCACTGGTTCAAATCCGGTTCGAAGGATTCTTTTGATAAAATAAAGATACAATTATATAAACATTTACATTATTAATTGATTTGTGTAATATTTCAGCTAATTTTTCAATTTAAATACATATTTGTTCTTAGTTTTTTAATTTTAAATAGGTTGAAGAACTAGTAAAGTTCAAGATCATTATTACTACTAAAATTTAAATTTTACACGAATCTTTGTTCTGAATAATCTTCTTAATGAACTATCAAGTAGTAATTATAGATGAAGATTTAAATGAGAATATTTCGAATAAAAAAACAGATAATATATGAACTAACATGAAATCAACTATATATTTTACAATCTTTTACATCACGAATTTTTGTGATATTCGGTTCGGTTTTCTTGTAAAATTTTCATTTACACATCTGTACTTTATCTCTAATGTTGCGTTCCAGGAATGGAATTATGGACAACGTGGAATAATGTTTGGTGTTGTTGAGACTCCACAGTAGTTTGAATTAAGTAAATTGAATTGGTTTTATAATAACTTTATTAATCAATAGTAAGTGAGTCTTCCCAAGACTATGTTATGTGTTGGATTTTCTACTGAGACTAATTCTAAATACATAATCTACTTGCGAAGTGAATTATTATTAATCATTTTGTGAGAGTAGTGATTGGGAGTAGGGCTTTGTTTATATTTGATGATTAAGCTTTCCCACGGAATTCGACATGGGTGACTTGTTTACAATACGATCGGCCCGAATTCCTTACAGTTGTTTATATGAAGAAGTGCAATAAAAATACGTAGCGACTAAAACACTTAAAATGTGTCTACGTGAGAAACTCTTTGTGAGATGTCTTATACAATGATGTTTGTAATAACAATAATAGTAATATTAAGGTTGGATACAACAGTATTGGTGCATTTGTAGAAATACCTTTTAATAAGCTCAACGTTAAAAAGATCTTCAACCATTTTTATTTAAGTTAAAGATAAATATTTTTTTATAAATTTTTAGTGGGATGCACATATCAATGGTCAATAGCCCTTTCTTACTATATGTGATTATATAAATACGCGTTAATTTTCTGATTGTGTATTATTTCTAAAGTGTGATATTTTATTATTCTAAGAAACTAACAAACACACGTTGCGGAAATGGTTTTGACCAGATGAACCTAGTGGGAATAATACTCATCGAGCGAAGGGATTTCCAGCTGGCAAATATTTCAGAAGGCACTCCACTGACATCCCAAAATCCCACTACATTTGTAGTTATTAAAAATAAATCCCAAGCCGGATCCAGATTCGAAATGGAAGTAAATCTGTCGGAAAGGTTGATTCGTAAAAAAAAGTATAATAATTTGTAATAAATAATAAATATGTAATTAAATTACGTTATTAATTTCAATTCTTGGGTAGAAAGAGTGCGGTCAATAGCTTTATGTATCAACATTTCTCACATTGGATTTGTGTGATGATGATATTTAAAACATATCTTTATTAGTAATAAATACGGTCTCGTGATTATATTTATATGAATGTAATATTATAAAATTATTTCATCCTCATTAAAATAAATAATGTAATTAATTTAATACTAATTAATAAATTAATTACTGGTGCAGAAGAAAATATACACGAAAACCTATTTTTACACAGTTTGAAAATAAATACGGTTTACATGATCATTATAGGGTATTTTTTAAATGTTAAGTATTGTGTGCTGCCATTGTCTTCTCAGTATAAAAGTAATTTTCAATTATATAATATCAATACAAAATAAATATTTGAATTGTAAAATTCAATTTTTAATCATATTACTTTGCTACTTATAAGAAAACAATTTGATTTTGATGTATACATAAAATAATGCTGGTACTATCTGAGTTCACTATACATAATTCATATAAATCTTATATATGTTTTTTGTCATTTACTTCGAAAATACTTTTGAATTTATAACAAAACATAAGAAAACAGTCATATAAAACATAGGTTATTATTGTTGTAAAATAATTGTATAATAAAATAATGGTTTATAGCGTTTTATTCAAATCTTTTGATTTTTCAAATTTATTGACTGTAATTTTATGTTTTTATACAAATTATTTAAGAACTAATTTATCTTGTGAAATAGACTTGAATATTGATTCTCTTAGGTTCTGCTGATCAAAAACATCTTAAATAAACATTAGTCAACCAGAAAAACGTGACAACGTCTTTTACGGATCATTTCATTTACCGTTAGTGAACATATGATAGGATAGATATATTTAAATCAGGGACTTTGCTCTTAAATTTAGAGTTCCTTGAAGAATAATATATATTGAGAAGGTTCCAAAGGCTGTGAAAGGTTGAACAAACCTGAGATTGATTATAGCGGTATGCATTGAAGATATTCATGATCGACAATTTCTCACAAGACTATTAACCAATTCAATTGAAACTGGAAGAATTCTTCAATTCATATCAACCATCAATATTATCGTTTCAAGACTTAATAAGCTCGGGGGTTTTCACACTAGTGCTAGAATACACGTATGTAGATGAAGAACTACATAAAAGAATTATTAAATGTTAAGAGGCAAGTCAGATGTTTACCTGCCCGATACTGATGCAAATGCTGATGGAAGTATGGTATACTTACAAAAAAATACTATATGGAACAACTTAGACACAACTGGACTTACGTATGGACAATGATATACACACATATAACACAAGAAACAAAAATAGTAAAAGAACGGAAAGAAACACAACCAACATAATGAACAAGAGGATAGTAGTGTTGTGTCTATGTATAAGAGATCTCACAAAGAGTTTCTCACGTAGACGCATATCAAGTGTCTTAGTTGCCACATCTTTTTATATAAACGAATATATAAGTGCCAAGGGATTGATTCGAAGATTCCTAATCGATGCACTTCTTCATATAAACAACTGTAAGGAATTCTGGCCGGTCGTATTGTAAACAAACCACCCAAGCCGAATTCCATGGGAGCGCTTATTCATCAAATATAAACAAAGCCCTACTCCCAATCACAACTCCGACCCACTGATTAATAACAATTAACTTCGTAAGTAAATATTTAGAATCCAACGATTAACTAAGTCTTAGAAGAACCTCAAACGATTAACATAGTCTTGGAAAGACTCACCTATTATTGAATAATAAAGTTATTATAAAGCCAATTGAAATTACTTAATTCAAAGTACTAAGACTCCACAACGACAACACCAGACATTATTCCACGGTGTCCAGAATTCCATCCCTGGGATACAACAGTAGTACAAGGTATTACTAAATATAATAAGATACCTGAAAGTATACGTGAAGAACCGAATATCCCAAAATTTAAAAAGAAATTACAAGAGCACTTTAAAATAAGCAAGATATAACACAATAAAGTTCGCTCACATTATCAGTCCTTAAGATTGCTCAAAAGGACTGAAGATGAGGAACACATTTACTATTATTATTAATGATTTCGCTTCATTTATTATGTTTTGATTGATTATAATTATATCTTACTTTAATTTAAAATATAAAGCTGTATGAAATTTTATTAAAAAAATGAGCTGCTATTTTTCATTTTATTTAAGCATAATTATTGGTCAACTTGAGCCAAAGTGCTATCAATTGAAAAATAATTAATTTTCCGTAATATTAATACAAAAATAACAAGTAATAGAGGTACTTTTATAAACTAATAAGTCATAATAATGAAGAAGCATTTGATTCGAATCTCCGAAGGTTTTGTGTGGTTGGAGTATCTTAGAAACTATGCACAGAAAGAGGATCACATAGGTCATGACTTACTGTTGAAACATTTAATAAAAGTCGTTCTGTGCGGTAAATCTACGAGTAGTTAAAAAGTTAGAGTGATGATTAATAGCACTCCACAAAGTTCGCGCTGCGGGCGATTTCTGCTCCGCTTATTCATCAATAATTCAGTTTAAATGTTATTTAATTTCCGAGGTAAACGCAGAGGCGTAAAGTGAATAGAGGCGTAAATAAGTAGACAAATAAATGAACGCACGCGGCGGGTTGCAACGCGCAAAAGAAGAAGAGGTCTGACAAGGGTAGAACGGTTAGGATTTTCAGTTGGCTCGAAGGGAAAACTGCTGGAACGTATTCAAATGAGACGACGGAGGCATGCGAAATATTTAATAGATTTCGGGATGCACCAAAAAATAAAATGAAGAGAAGCACAGTTTCAAACCTCGAGTGAACCACGTACTTTGATTAAAATAAATTCTGCGGATCCGGATACGAAAACGATGCGCAGTTTATTGCACTTTGCAATCAGTATATTTCGTTTTGCGCAAATTTTTCGTGCGAACGAAGCGCTTTGCGCAACTGTCGTAATTTCGAATTTATAATACTGTAGTTACAGCCGCTCGCTGTTTATTTGTCGTCCGTCCAATTACATGGTTAAAATGACCTGGTTATAGCAGATAACACAGTCTCTGTACGGAATGTTACGTTTTTACATAATCGATATGATGCATGCATGCACATCACTTGAAATATTCATTAATTCCGTTATTAATTAAAGGAAGTTCCGCATGAGTGGTCATTAGGAATTAATGTAGTATTTGATATTGTTAATTAGATGTCCATATGACCGGAGAATATTTCATTAAGTTAGGAGAGATATATAGTTGCTTAATTTGGACTGGTGCCTAGGTTTGTCTTCTTCTAGAGTAATATAATAGTATGAATAATAAGAGAACAATTAGGATTAGTGGAAATTTTGTATTTAAAATTGACCAATTTTGACAAGTAGTTGCCTAAATTGGACTAATTAAATTGGATGAGATGAGATGAGACTTAGCCTTTTTGCCGAATATGGACCAATAAAGATGTTTAAATAAAATAAGAACATTTCTGGATTATTTTACAAAAACAACATTTTGATAAATACATGTCAATTGTACTTATTTGAACTCTTTAACCAAAGTCTTTGTGTTATTATTAATGTTAAAAGCATTTCAATGATGCCATTGCTTTAATCTTTCAGAAAATCTCAAGAAAATAAACTATTAATACTAATGTTAATGGTATTGAAGAAAATCATTTTAAAGGGTGATTTTTTTACTCCAAATTTATAAAAAATGTTGCTCATATAATGAAACTATCATAGCCTCTAAAGTTAAATTAAAACTTTTATTTCGATAGTGAAAATCTTAGATGTAGTTGAAATTACAATTGAAATCATTATTCAGGAAAATTGTGCACAAATTAATGGGAAAATATTTTTTACCTCAGGTAAAATTGAATTATACCTGGATTTAATTATTTTATACCTTCGATAGCTCAGTTGGTAGAGCGGTGGACTGTAGAAAGTTTGATCCAAATACGGATTTACTGTAGATATCCATAGGTCACTGGTTCAAATCCGGTTCGAAGGATTCTTTTGATAAAAGAAAGATAAAATAAGAAAAAAGATAAGTTATAAGTAAATTTATATCTTATTTTATTTACTTGTAAAAGTTTATACTAATCTGTCCTTAGTTTCTAATTTTCAGTAGTTTGAAGAACGAGTAAACTTCATATGACTAGGTATATTACTATTGAAAATGTATTTCTAAATGAATCCTTGTTTAAATAATCATCTTAATGAACTATCAAATGGTAATCATTTATCAAAATATAAGTAAGAAACATGCTAGAAAAATAAGAAAATGTGCGAACTAATATTAAATGAAATTAAAATATCCAATTATATTTTGACAACACAGTTAATGAATAATATATTAAATTATCACAATAATTTTCTTAATATTTATTTTACGATTTTTTTTTACTTTTCTGCAAATACATATACCTTCGATAGCTCAGTTGGTAGAGCGGTGGACTGTAGAAAGTTTGATCTAAATACGGATTTACTGTAGATATCCATAGGTCACTGGTTCAAATCCGGTTCGAAGGATCCTTTTGATAAATCAAAGTTATAACCAGAAAAAAGATAAATTATAAAAAAATAACTATTTAAGTTAATTGTAATATTATAAAACAGATATTTATTCACAGTTTGTATTTGTGAACAGTTTAAAGAACAAATCAAGTTAAAGAGACAGGATCATTACTATTACAAAAAGTTTGTTACCAAATGAATCTTTGTTTTAAATGATCTAATTAATGAACTTTTAAAAGGTAATTGTAAATCAAGAAGCAAATGCTAATGTTTCTAACAAAAAAATCAGAAAATGTAATAACTAATATTAAATCATTTCAAATATCCTATTACTATTTGACAACCTACTTTGTGCTTATTATAATGAGAATGCACATTACGAATTTGTACTTTCATTTATATTTTTCGATTTTTAGGTTTTTTGCAATTAAATATACCTTCGATAGCTCAGTTGGTAGAGCGGTGGACTGTAGAAAGTTTGATCCAAATTCGGATTTACTGTAGATATCCATAGGTCACTGGTTCAAATCCGGTTCGAAGGATTCTTTTGATAAAGGATAGATAAAAGCAGAAAAAAGATAAATTATAAGTAAATTTATATCTTATTTTAGTTATTTGTAAATGTATATACTTATATGTCATTAGATTCTAATTTTTAGTGGATTGAAGAATGAGTAAACTTCATAAGACTAGGTATTAGAAAGTGTGTTTCTATATGAATCCTTGTTTTAAGTAATCATCTTAATGAACTATCAAACGGTAATTATTTATCAAAATATAAGTAAGAAACATGCTAGAAAAATAATAAAAAGGGCGAACTAATATTAAATCAATTATATTTTGACAACACAGTTAATGCATAATATATTGAATTATCACAACAATCATTTGTACTTTTATTTATATTTTTTATGTTTTTTTACTTTTTTGCAAATAAATATACCTTCGATAGCTCAGTTGGTAGAGCGGTGGACTGTAGAAAGTTTGATCCAAATTCGGATTCAATGTAGATATCCATAGGTCACTGGTTCAAATCCGGTTCGAAGGATTCTTTTGATAAATCAGAGTTATAACCAGAAAAAAGATAAATTATAAATAAATCTAAAAACTATTTAAGTTAATTGTAAAATTTTAAAACAGATATGTATCCCCAGTTTGTATTTGTGAACAGTTTAAAGAACAAATCAAGTGACACAAGATCATTACTATTACAAAAAGTTTGTTGCCTAACGAATCTTTGTTTTAAATAATCTAATTAAAGAACTATTAAAAGGTAATAGTAAATCAAGAAGCAAATGATAACGTTTCTAATAAAAAATCAGAAAATGGAATGACTAATATTAAATCATTTCAAATATCCTATTACTATTTGACAACCTACTTAATGCTTATTAAAATGAAAATGCACATTACGAATTTTGTACTTTCATTTATATTTTTTTCGATTTTTAAGTTTTTTGCAATTAAATATACCTTCGATAGCTCAGTTGGTAGAGCGGTGGACTGTAGAAAGTTTGATCCAAATACGGATTCAATGTAGATATCCATAGGTCACTGGTTCAAATCCGGTTCGAAGGATTCTTTTGATAAAATAAAGATACAATAATATAAACATATACATTATTAGTTGATTTGTGTAATATTTCAGCTAGTTTTTCAATTGAAATACATATTTGTTCTTAGTTTTTTTAATTTTAAATAGGTTGAAGAACTAGTAAAGTTCAAGATCAAGAAGATTAATTTTATACGAATATTTGTTCCGAATAATGTTCTTAATGAACTATCAAATAGTAATTACAGATGAAGATCTAAATGAGAATATTTCGAATAAAAAAACAGAAAATATATGAACTAAAATGAAATCAACTATATATTTTACAGTCTTTTACATCACGAATTTTTGTGATATTCGGTTCAAAAGAATATTTTGATAAAAAAAGTTACAACAAGAAATAAGATATATTCTTTTAAGTAAATTTATAAATTATTACAGTTTTCTTGTAAAATTTTCATTTACACATCTGTACTTTATTTCTAATGTTGCGTTCCAGGAATGGAATTATGGACAACGTGGAATAATGTTTGGTGTTATCGTTCAGACTCCACAGTAGTTTGAATTAAGTAAATTGAATTGGTTTTATAATAACTTTATTAATCAATAGTAAGTGAGTCTTCCCAAGACTATGTTATTCATTGGGGTTTCTACTGAGACTAATTCTAAATACATAATCTACTTGCGAAGTGAATTATTATTAATCATGGTGTGAGAGTAGTGATTGGGAATAGGGCTTTGTTTATATTTGATGATTAAGCTTTCCCACGGAATTCGACATGGGTGGTTTATTTACAATACGACCTGCCCGAATTCCTTAGAGTTGTTTATATGAAGAAGTGCATCGATTAGGAATCTTTGTATCAATGCCTTGGCACTTATGTATTTGTTTATATAAAAATTTTAATATTTTGAATAATAGGAATCTTTATAGACACATATTTTCATGTTAGATATATTATTAAAATAATGAACTTGCCTTGTTAATCATTGCCGAATTTCTACAAAGTAATCTAATAAGTCTAATTCTCAAGTCAAATTAATTTACGATATAGAAGCAATATTTCATTTATAGTACCAAAAAATAACTTTTATTAATAATTAAGTAACTTATGGGATATAACTTAGATTCTAGCATTATTATTAACATTAACAAAATACAAAATGTTTAGAAAACTTCAACAACTTGAATGATTTCTTACTAAACGGATAATTTATCTAATGATGATCATCAAACTTTATAAATATCACTGAGAAAAGTTACAAACCTATATAATAACAAAAATAAACCACTATCTGAGAATTATAGTAATATTTTGTTTTGGAAATATCCCAAGTGTTCGATAAAATATGACATCTCAAACTTTGCTAAAAGTTAAAGAAGGACGTATCCTACATAAAATCCTATGAGAATTGGAAGTTTCAAGTGAAAATAGAAAAAATAATAATTCAAGTAATTTACATTACTCTAAAACTGGTTCAGTTTAGTGTAAATCTGGTTTATCTTTAATATACAGAATTTACAATTATTTGATAAACAAATACAATATTTATTAACATATTTTCGCTTTGCTAATTTTCTTTCTTATATCTTTAAACCTTAGAAATAATAATTGAAATTATCAATCGTATTTAAATAACATTTCTAGCAATTTATTTTTGATAAGAATGTATGGATCTATGGTATTATTTCATCATAAATTGATAGAAGAGGATCTTGTTACACAATTTTATTATACCTGTAATTAAGAACCTTGTACCTTCGATAGCTCAGTTGGTAGAGCGGTGGACTGTAGAAAGCGATTCCGCCCTGTGCAGCCGAACAGAGCGGACGTGTTTTCAACCCCTGAGCGTCGACTACGCTTA
>JAFMTC010000389.1:19504-42132 GCA_018845635.1 Nicrophorus orbicollis
AAATGAAGAAATTTGTACTCAAAACTGGTGTATCACTTTAAGAAAATGAAGAAATTTCTACTCAAAACTGGTATATCACCTTAAGAAAATGAAGAAATTTGTACTCAAAACTGGTGTATCATTTTAAGAAATTGATATTTTCTTTCAGAAATAGAGGTGAGTTGTCATAAGTGATAACAGAATATTTGGTCAAAAAACAAAGCAAATATCACTGTTACATAACATATAAGTTTGTTTGAAAAAGTGTTTGTTTCTAGAATTTGAAACTAAAGAAAAAACAGGTAAAACTGATGTAATTTTTGCGTATTCTATAATATGGAATTTAATATCAAAATTGCAGAAAAAATAAGCCTCATAAAACGAGTGTCTTTTCAAATTATTAATTTTCTCGGTTAATATAAAAAACACAATTACCAATTAACATTCTAATTAAAGGTGAATAAAGTGGCTTTCAAACGTACTATTAGAAATATTTGTGGCTATTACATATTTCCTATAATTTACTGTCAAAGTTCAAGAAAAAATAAGCCTCACAAAATGGGTGTCTTTATAAATCTTTCATTTTCTCGGTTAATATAAAATATACAATGATCAATTAACATTCTAATTACAGGTGAATAAACTAGCTTTCAAACGTACTATTAGACATATTTGTGACTATTACATATTTCCTGTAATTTACTGTCAAAGTTGAAGAAAAAATAAGCCTCATAAAACGAGTGTCTTTCCAAATTATTAATTTTCTCGGTTAATATAAAAAACACAACTACCAATTAACATTCTGATTAAAGGTAAATAATGAGACTTTCTAACGTACTATTAGACATATTTGTGGCTATTACGGTTTTCCTATAATTTATTATCAAAGTTGAAGATTTTTTTTTCTCAATAACCATAAATTACACAATTATTAACTTTCAAAATATAGCTGAATGTTCAACCTTTCCAACGTACTATTCGTTATATTTGTAGATATTACATATTTCCTGTAATTTACTATCAAAGTTGTAAAAACTTTAGTTCAATCAATAAAAACCAAAATCAATGTGCTTCGTAAAAAACCAGAGCAATGATATTATTTGTATTATTGTGCGTTATAAAAGTTAACTTTCAACTATCAAAATATTGGTTTAAATGAAGCTTATAAACATTATCCGAGTTCCTTGTCTGAAAACCGAATCGAACTTGTATCACAGTTGAGAAAGTTGAATGAAAAAAGAAATAAAGTAACGAACAGAAACAACCCTTTCGCGTTTCGGGCCTCCACGAAAAACAAATTTTATAGTAAGGTCTTATCGGGCCGCCGCGAACTTTTCACCCTTCCGACCTTTCTCCATTCAACCCCTCGCACCCCGTACACACACATTTTCGGAAAAGCCATCCAAAGAAACGAAACGGAGAGACGTTGAACGAAATGAAACTGAGAAGAAGGAGGAACGAAAAGAGTAGTATAAGATTTTACGATTCTAATATTGGGCCCCGGCAATTAACAGTTCCGAGATAAAGGCCTCTCTCGCGCCCTTTTCGCAAGAAAGACAATTTAATTTCGCGCAGGGCTGATTTCTTATATCGTTCCTTTCACTCAAAGATTTCCGTTTTCCTTTCTGTGTGTAATGCGTGCGGTTTGGATTTTAATACACTTTTTTTTTGTCATTTCGCCCTTATACTATAATATTTATGAACGCAATCGAATGACGCCTCATAAAATGATAATAAATTTCAATGTAGAAACTTTACTTTATTAAATTTGTGCCGAGTTCATATGATATAAGACAGAGATATTTTCAATGAAACGATTGGTTGGAAGTCAAAGTTATGCAATCATAAAAAGTATTATATCTCCACGTTTTGGTATATTATTCTATAACAGATTATATTAATTGAAGTCAAATAATCAGGTTTCAATATGCAATAACTTATAGATTTGTAACTATCACCGTTTTCCTATAATTTACTCTCAAATATGAATTATATTTTTAACACTCGGAAAAACTGTGTCTTCACCTTTTCATGTATAACTCGTTAATGGATAATGATAATTTTATGTTTGAATGCAATAATTAAAGTTAAATAATTAGAATTCAATATGCTATTAGGTGTAGCTTTGTAACTAGCACCGTTGTCCTGTGATTTTCTCTTAAAGTTGAGAAAAATATTGTTTTATCTCTTGGAAAAGCAGTGTGTTCATGTTTTGGTGCGTAACTCGACAATGGATAATGCTTGTTTTATGTTTGAATACAATAATTAAAGTTAAATAATCAGGCTTCAATATGCAGTAACTTCTAGATTTGTAGTTAGCACCGTTTTCCTGTAATTTACTCTCAAATATGATTTTTTTTAACACTCGGAAAAGCTGTGTCTTCGCGTTTTGGTGCATAACTCGTTAATGGATAATGATAATTTTATGTTTGAATACAATAATTAAAGTTAAATAATCAGGCTTCAAGATGCTGTTAGGTCTAGCTTTGTAACTAGTACCGTTGTCCTGTGATTTTCTCTTAAAGTTGAGAAAAATATTATTTTAGTGTCTTCACGTTTTGGTGCGTAACTCGACAATGGATAATGCTTGTTTTATGTTTGAATGCAATAATTAAAGTTAAATAATCAGGCTTCAATATATATTATCTATTAGATTTGTAACTAGAGCCATTGTCCTGTAATTTTCTCTCAAACATGGAAAAATTTGGGGAAAAGGGGGTGTCTTCACTTTTTTGAGTGTAACTCGACAACGGATCGTGCTAATTGTATGTTTGATGGCAATAATTAAAGTTAACTAATCATGTTTCAATATTCAATTAGATCTAGATTTGTAACCAGCTCCGTTCTCCTGTAATTTAGTCTCAAAGATGAAAAAAAATGATTTCTTAACGTAAAACGGGGGTGTGTTCACTTTTTAGAATGTAACTCGACAACGGATCGTGCTAATTGTATGTTTGATGGCAATAATTAAAGTTAACTAATCAGGGTTCAATATTCAATTAGATCTAGATTTGTAACCAGCTCCGTTCTCCTGTAATTTAGTCTCAAAGATGAAAAAATTGATTTCTTAACTTAAAAAGGGGGTGTGTTCACTTTTTAGAGTGTAACTCGACAACGGATAGTGCTAATTGTATGTTTGATGGCAATAATTAAAGTTAACTAATCAGGTTTCAATATACAATTAGATCTAGACTTGTAACTAACATCGTTTTCACGATTTTTTCTCTCAAAGTTGAAAAAAATAATTCTAACGCTTCATTTCAAGTTTTGGTGTATAACATGACAATGGATCGTGTTAATTTAATGATTGAAAACAATAATTAAAGCTAAATGTTCAGGCTTCAATATGCGATTGCTTCTAGATTTGTAACTAGCGCCGTTTTCTTGAAATTTGTTTTCAAAATTGAAAAAAAAAAATCTTAATTCTTACAAAACGTGAATCATTCTTGTTAATATTTAGTTTATTACAATTGTCGTTAAATTAACTAAATACCATTTGAAAATTGTATTCTACAAAATAGCAAACTTAATTGCAATTATTCATTAGCTATTGATTCAATTACAATTACGCAAGATAGATTATTACGTATTCATCGCTTCGGTTAGAATGCTTAACGTTAAATCAGCCGTTGACGATGATGATGATGATGATAATGTAAAGGCCGTGTGTCGCCCACGCGCGTTTTTCTGCGACGATCATCGTCTTCTCATACATATTACTTATTATTCTTTTTTTTTGCACGTTTCCTCCTCGGTTTCATTCTTTTCCGAACTGTGCCTTGTTATTGTCCGGGGATGGTAGGAAGACGAAGGAGAAGTAAAAGAAGAAGTGGACTGCACCTTAGCGCACCGCAATCGGCCCTAAGGCCACCTCAGAAACCTTTCGCTTTTGCCACTCATTGTTTCCAACGCTCTGCAGAATACAACAACGCAGCGCACACACATCGCCGACGTCGAAGATTTCGTATTGTTGTTGTTCTTTCACCCTAACTGTTTCCTGTATTGTTGTTGTTGTTACTGCTGCTGCTGCTGTAACCATTTATTTCTCTCCTCATTTATTTACTTTTTATGAATGGAAATTTGCGCCAAGTTTTCTGAAAGTGAGTTCCGTTCCGTGGAGGAGCTTCGTGCTTCCATTCGCCTCGAAAATTTTAAAGTAAACATCCGCGCTGAATCCTAAGGTTAATTATAAAATAAACGAAAACGGAGCGGACTAGTTGTGTATGTAAATTATACCTGAGCTAATCAGAAAAACGAGGTGGTGGCTGCTGCTGCTGCTGCTGCTGCTGCTGCTGCTTCGGGTGAAAATAATGAGGGGAGCCGAGTAAGCGGAAATTATGTGTTTGATGGAATATTTGTTTTCGCGTCAAAACAACCCCTTCTTCTTCTTGCTCTCTCCTCTTTTCCATTCTTTCGGTTTCGCTGATCGAGCTTCGCTTCACAACTTCCTGTTTGCTCTTCCACCTCCATCTCCGAACCCAACCTCCCATCATCATCATCATCATCATGTGAGCAAGTCCATCGTTCTTTCTCCTCCATGCCTGCTGCTTCTCGGAGCGGAGGAGGTTGGCTCGTATTTTTCTCGTTCCTCATCTCCTCGTACTTCTACTTCCACTTCTACGTTTCCAATTCCAATATCTGGCCGTCACGTTTCGCGGGCTCCAAAAGAAGGAACAATCAACTGTCCGCGCTCCATTCAATTTGAATGCTGTTTCACCATTAACAATTCATTTCTCGGATGCATAGCGTGTTCCCTATATGGTGGGTAGGGAATCGGAATTCCCAGTTATTCCGCACAAAATGAAATGGCAAGATCCAACCGCAACACGAAGAAAATCAATTAAAATTTCTAAATAAATTCGATGCAATTCCTTATATAAAGCAAAAGCAAATGTATTTTCAGTAGTATCACTAGAAATATACTCATATTATATAGAATTTAGAGCAATTTGTAGAAAGGCAGTTTTAACTACGAATTTAGAATTAGCTGAATATTTAAATTTGAATGTTTTACATGCACCAAATTTGAGAGCAAATTACAGGAAAACAATGCTAGCTACAAATCTAAAAGTTATTGCATATTGAAGCTTGATTATTTTACTTTAATAATTGCATTTAAACATAAACTACTAACGATTCATTGGCGAATTATACAACAACAAAAAAGACACTTCAAGCGTTAAACAATATTTTTGTTAACATTGAAAGAATATTACAAGAAAATATTATTAGTTACAAATCTAGAAGTTATTGCATATTGAAGCTTGATTATTTGACTTTAATTATAGCGTTAAAACATACAATTAGAATGATCCATTATTGATTTATACACCGAAACGTGAAGGCACGGCATCTTCGTTTAATTACATTTGTTCAACAAATAATATTTAGATGGCGCTTTCATCGACAATTCCATATGATTTTTTAGGAAGTACCAACTGTCAGATGACGCCTGTCAAAATAACATGGCAATCTGACGTTTAGTTCATAAGTTACTGGATATAATTATAAAATATTTTATAGTTTTTTTTCGTGATTACATTAAGAAAATTATTATAAACTTTATACAAAATAATGGTAGTTAAATTGAAAAGTAACGATTCTTTAGATAATTATTTCTTAGTGTACAATTATGAAATATTTTATAGTTTTTTTCTTAATGATTACATTAAGAAAATTGTTATAAACTAAACTCAACAAAGAAAAGGGAGGCAAAAGTAAAATTATATTATTATTTTACAATTATTAAACGTTAAGTCAAAAATTTCAGTATGAAATTTGGTACAATCTGTATACAAAATTAATAGCAACGAATTGATTTGATAGTGACGCTTCCTTTTTGACAGTTGCAATCAAGATTTATACAATTTTATCTTCGTTTAATTACATTTGTTCAATAAATAATATGTAGATGGCGCTTTCATCAACAATTCCATATGATTTTTTAGGAAGTACCAACTGTCAGATGACGTCTGTCAAAATATAATGGCAATCTGACTTTTAGGTTACAAGTTACAGTGGTTTTAGTGACGTTACTTTCGTAATTTTCAAAACATGCTACGATCTTATTGAGTGAGATGTTGATTATGCAATACTGTTATGTATAACTGTTATTGTTTATATCATTCCTTATTATTGGTAAGTGCGTCCTCCTTAACGACTTACATTTCCATTTAGGAAGATTCCATACCCTAATCACTAGAAAGACGGACTATCTTAATCTAGTCTACCATTCATGTAGTGATAAGACTACAGACCTTTTGGCATCCTGTTGTGTCTATTTTTACTACTACCCAAATATTAGGATAAGAAATGTGCACATCAGTGGGAGACTTTCCACCCACAGGGAAAACCCATCACCTACTCCCATTGCTATTAGTTAGTAGAAAATAAGATGTTAATGTAATATCAAGTCAGTCTTTGATAGTCTTTGGTTAGTTTTAGCCGGGTAACTTAACTAGTCCTAACGGGTAACTTAAGACAAGAATGTAACTCTTAGTTAATAAACAGGAGATCAACACTTAACCTCTCCAAACACTCAACTGTACAATAAAACTACTTAGAAAATTCGCATTTGATATTCTTAAACCCCTCAAAGAATCCACAAAGACGTAACTACGAGATAATCCACGGTGTCCAGAGAATTACATCCCTGGGACACGACACAGTAACTTAAGAGAAGAATGTAACTCTTAGTTAATAAAACTGTAGATCAACATTTATATAGTTGACTTCTTCATACAAACATTCAACTTAACAATAGAACTACTTAGAATATTCGCATTTGATATTCACCAACCCCTCAAAGACTCCATAACTACGAGATAATCCACGTTGTTCAAAGAATTCTATTCCTGGGACACGACAATACGTTAAATTTGTACGTTTGTTTTAAGAAATTGTCAATAGTAATGTGAATAATGGCTACATATTATTAGATATTCAGAGTTAGGTTGCTGAAAATTTTGTAGTTGCATTTGCGATCGAGAGATGACGTTTCGCTGGGGGAACGTGCCGTGGGTGTGCTGTGGGAGCGCGGAGCGTTGTGCAGATCGCCGGAGATCTGGTGCAGGGCCAGACTTTTTATTTGTCTTCATTATATTATATTGCGAAGTCCGTTCCTGTCCGTTCGATCGTTTTTCCTCTTATTGTTGTACACTTTTTTTTGCTGTTGTTGCTGTTGTTGCTGTTGTTGATTCTTGCCCGGTCGTGTTGGTCTCGTTATTCCGAGAAGAGAGGCCGGCAAAAAGCGCGCAAGAAGAGAGTCCGAAGAGGAGAGAGTGTAATAATAACGATGTCGACGATGCCGGAACGCCTTCCTCCGAGGTCGGTACGATGCATGCCTCGGATGGATGGATGGATGGATGGATGTGAAGAACGGTGGGCAGATGCGAAGGGAGCGAGTGGAGCGAGTGGCCGATAAGGGCATCTCCGAGGCGAAAACGGCAAAAATCATCCTGGAGCCGGCCGGAGTCGCTAAATTGTACGGCGTGTTTGCTCACGACCGGCATCAAACAATTACCTTTTATCAACAATTTAACTTCATGCCTCGTTACGGACACCGCACCATAAACAAACATTAGATTCCAACAACACAATTAGATCACGACGGGCGAAACGGGCGGATTGTGGAGCTGAAAGCTGAAACGACGGACGGACGGACGGACGGACACAAATAAATACGATGTGATATACGATAATCATACACATACTCGACCCGCCCCGTGGAATTCCACCGGATTAACCCTTACACACTCGACTGGGAACTTCACCTTTCAACCATCAATAACGCTTCCGATAAACGCCAACTCTCTATTTCGCGTTTTCATCGAAACCAAACATTAAAATCATCATGTCAACAGTTTATTCTGATAGTGCTGAAAATCTGAATTAAAGCTTCAATATGTGACACTAATTAGAGTATTTACACTTATATACTCATTAAGTAACACGTGAAAACGTAAAAGCATACCACTTTCAAATCAAATAAAAAAAAGTGCAAATTCTGAGACTTTAGAGTATTTACAATTACATATTAATTAACGAATACCATACAATCTTGCTGTATTCACTATATCAGCGTTTTCCAAACTTTCTTCCATAGTTAAAAGGTGAAAATCTGGAATAATTACGAAATGAAGAACAAGGTGTTCCATGAAAATACCGGCATTTAGGAAGTGTTCCGTTACCAGAAAAGTTTGGAATATCTTGCTATATTCACATCTAATAGATTATATCAGCGTTTTTCAAACTTTCTTCCATAGTTAAAAGGTGAAAATCTGGAATAATTACGACATAAAGAACGAGGTGTTCCATGAAAATACCAGCATTTAGGAAGTATTCCGTTGCCAAAAAAGTTTGAAAAATCTTGCTCTATTCGCATCTTATAGATTATATCAGCGTTTTCCAAACTTTCTTCCAAAGTTAAATGGTGAAAATCTGGAATAATTACCAAATAAAGATCAAGGTGTTCCATGAAAATACCTGCATTTATAAAGTGTTTCATTGCCAGAAAAATTTGGAAAATCTTGCTGTATTCACATCTACTAGATTATATCAGCGTTTTCCAAACTTTCTTCCATAGTTAAAAGGTGAAAATCTAGAATTATTACGACATAAAGAACAAGGTGTTCCATGAAAATACGTGCATTTAGGAAGTGTTCCGTTGCCAGAAAAGTTTGGAAAATCTTGCTGTATTCACCTCTCATAGATTATATCAGCGTTTTCCAAACTTTCTTCCATAGTTAAAAGGTGAAAATCTGGAATAATTACGACATAAAGAACGAGGTGTTCCATGAAAATACCAGCATTTAGGAAGTATTCCGTTGCCAAAAAAGTTTGAAAAATCTTGCTCTATTCGCATCTTATAGATTATATCAGCGTTTTCCAAACTTTCTTCCAAAGTTAAATGGTGAAAATCTGGAATAATTACCAAATAAAGATCAAGGTGTTCCATGAAAATACCTGCATTTATAAAGTGTTTCATTGCCAGAAAAATTTGGAAAATCTTGCTGTATTCACATCTAATAGATTATATCAGTGTTTTCCAAACTTTCTTCCATAGTTAAAAGGTGAAAATCTGGAATAATTACGACATAAAGAACAAAGTGTTCCATGAAAATACCTGGATTTAGGAAGTGTTCTGTTGCCAGAAAAGTTTGGGAAACCCTTCTATAGTATAGTTGGCTCTAATTACAATATACATACATTAAACTGGAACGGATTATTGTTGAGTAATACGATAAAACATGACAACATATCACTTTTAAAACATATATTTTGTTAACAAATTACGCAACTTATTTCAGAAAAACTGCAACACTTTCAAATCTTGCATCTTATAGTCTATATATTTGGCTCTAAATAAAGTGTAGATATGTATAATTAACTTGCTTTGTTATAAAATAATTCAATTATACTACGCTTTTCATATTTTAAATAACAAATACAATTTGTACAATTTGATGCTTGATTACAGCAAAATGTTTTTAACTATAAATTTGATAATATATTAAGATGATTGCTTATTCATAATTAGAATGGTAACTCAAGTAACAGTCGTTTGTGATTATCGATTTATACTATAAAATGTGAAGACATTGATATATTTTTGATATTTTTGAAAATTTGACTGCTTATTACACGAAACCAGTAATATATAGAAATCTGTCATTACGTTTAAATCAAAGCTTGAATGTTTAGTTTTAATTAGAATAATCATACTAATAATGATTATTCGTAGTTTTTAAGTAATACGATAAATCTTAAAGACACTACATAATTAAAGTTTATTTTTCTTCAAATTTTGGCAACTTATTACCCGAAACCTACAACAGTTACAAATCTATGAGTATCATTAAATTATAGATTGTTTACTTAGTTCTAATTAGAATGTTCATGATTATAATTAGATTGTGTCGTTATTAAGAAATATGAGAAAACATAGAAACACTGTACATTATAATGATTATTATTTTCGCTTAAATTTGACTACTTACTACACGAAAACAACCAAAACTATATAACTCTTCAAAATGGTTTAATTAGAGTACTATATTTATGTGGACAACTTCATGTGTTGTTAATTTGGGAAAACTTGATAATCTGCATCTTATCAGCGTTTTCTTACGAATTTGGACAAAATTCGTAGCAAAATCTATAAGTACCTTTAAATTAAAGCTTATATATTTAGTTTTAATGTTCACACTTATAATGACAATAATTAGTTGTTATTCAAAATGTAATTTTTGTAAATGATCATAAAAGAAACGTTACCAACTTTTCCTTCATCCTCCTTTGAACTTCTCCTCATTTTCACACCTTTCTCTCTGCAAATACACGTGTAAATTGTTATGTGAGTTCTTGTTTTTTTTCTTCGATGTTAAATCTATTTTTGATATCTTCTGCATATGAAGAGTCCACGTGCGGACGTATCGGACCGGATTGGGGCATTGTTTAACCATCGATGATTTATTGAAAGTCACACCTATCAGATCGAGTGGCCAGATACCACGGCCATCCCCGACTTTATCTTGCATATCGATCGGCGAGCCAACCTCACTCACTCACTCGCTCACTCCTTCGACCCGCCGCCAATCCAGAAATGAAAACGCCAATAACAGCCAATAATAATCATTATCATTACCTCCGTATGCCCACATATTGAATTCCGCCGTGATCTTTCCACTTTCCTTTTTTTTTCTCTCCACACTCTCCTCCAAGCCTTCTTCCTGCTTATCTCTCACAGCATTATACAATTTTAGAGTAAATATTGATAATGAAAGTAACTGTTATTCGATGAACAGATTTAGATAAATACATGAATATTACATTGGTTTCTGAAACATGGATGAAATTTAAAGATAATTGTAAAAAAAACTGTAGCTCTATAAACTATAAGTCTATGAAGATTTGTAGAAAGTCGATTAAAGTATTATGTCCTTTTTTTGAATCGCAGACAGCGTGTTTTCCACGAATGTGGCGATTTTGCTGAGGCTATGGTAAATAACGTTGGTTGCATTGCGGCGGTGAGTTGCTGGAGGGAGGTGTTGTGGTAAGTGTGCAATGGACGGGAGTTGGGATGGAGATGACGATGAGGGAGGGCAGAGAGAGAAGAGATAGGATTGAGCGAGCGAGTGTTTCACATGGAAGGCATGGATGGTCCTCTTTCCGAGCTATCCACTATCCACTGGGGGTCACGTACTGACCAGGAACGTGACAGATCCCACAACATATTAGATTAAGTTCACAATCGCTGCGAGGCGCGCATCCATTGTTATTTGAATTACTAATCAATTTCGGGCGCGAGGCCACCGCTAATTAAGACCACCGCAGCCCCAGCCCTGCCAGGATACATCCTACATCCTTAACACACTCCATACAACAGAAGTCCATCTGCGTACACAACATTTGCATCCTTTATCCAGTTAGGAACACCTCATTACAATTCTTTGACTTTTAGTTTACAACATCGAATCTGAATGAAGTTAAGACCTATTTAATAATGAATATCTTATATTGTATAAAAATTTTGTTTTGTTGAGAAAGTTTGGTTGTCAAAAATTGACGTTCGTTGTAGACATTTCGAATGGTTCTCGTGCCTGAGCTTTCGGTTCATCGTCGAAGCAATACTCATGTATTTATGGTGGTAAGGAGGAGAAGTATATGATGTAAGGCGGCAATTAGCGGTGAACGTCTTAATTGTGCTGTAATTGGTGGAATAGTTGGGTGGTCAAGTCCATCGTGTGGAGGAGGAGGAGGAGGTGGAAGAAGAGGATCGAGGCGGACGATGCGAAGAGGAGGAGGAGGCCTCTCGAGTATTAAGGGCCTTAGATTAGCGTAAGGCACACGGACACGGAATTCGCACGTGTATTCTGCATACACATCGAATATGTGTGTGTGCTTATGCATGGAAGGACCTACTGGTCTTAGGGGGTTCGAGAATAGGAGAATCGATAATAACCCCCACACATTAGGAAACCCTTAGGAATATGCTCTATTTAATGTATGTATATATGTACATGTGAAGTTGGACCGAGTGAGAAATACAAACACAGGGTGAATGTGAGAGAGAGAGAGAAATTTGCACGTTCAAGTTTACATCTGCACACGCATATTAGAGATTCATATGGAGAGGGGCTGGTTGAAGGAGGTTTCCGATCGGAACAACAAGGTTCGTCCAAAAGCAAGACCGAGCGGGTTTCGGGGGTAGTTTTCCCCGTAAATACACACGGAATTCGCCTTCGAAGATCTCAACCCTATTAGATTATACATACATTCATATATATATATATATGTATATGCATACCGATACACGTAGTTCGGGCAACGGTGGTGGACTGTACTGCTTCTGCCACGGCATAGAGTCACGTCCAAGGACCGAAACGCGGCAGGGGGATGAAGGATAATGACTTGGATTATTTATGAGCGGGCATTTCGGATCTTTAAGACTTTAGGGACTTGCACCGAATGCGAGCCGAACGTAGATTGAAATTAATGGCATATATTATTCATATATCGAACACCGTCCCTTTCCCGAAAACCCTTTTCATGCACACACCACCAGACGCACACATCCGAGCGCGCCGAATTACAGTTACATGCTAAACAAAACACACTCTCGCACACGCACGATCCTTCCATACATTATTCATCCCGAATTCATACTGAACTAATATCATTAATTTCCGTAAGGAATCTGCAGATCAATTCTAAGAAAATCCCACGTTAAATCCGCAATAAACCAATTCTACATACAATTTACATGCACTTATAGATAAATATTATTCAATTTATTGAAGTTGATTCACAGTTTTTCAATACTTTTGACTATTCATTAAATAATAATCATTTTTAATATTAGGAAAATGTAATACATTTCTCATAAAAATAAAGTATACTAAATCATTTTTAGCAAAAATTTGGCGCTATGTTTCAAATTTGACATAACGAAATTCATGTTAGTATATCTTACTTCATTTGTATAATTTCAATTATTTCTCATTATTTTGGTTAATTTGATTTTTTTTATATAAATTTATGAAAGCAATTTACTTTGGAAATTTATTAAATTTTCAATGTCAACTTTATAATTGTCTAATTTCAATTGTTGTTTTTTTGAAACTACTTTATGTCACTAATATCTTGTCGTGTCCCAGGATGGAATATCTCTGGACACTTGTGGAAATATCTCGTGGTTCGTCGTTGTGGAGTCTTGGTGTGTTTTTATGGAAGTCCCAGGAGGTTTTTATGGAAGTACTGGCTTCCGGTCGTGTCGGACTTAGGTATAGAGACAAAAAGTAATGCTGGGATCCAGGGAGAACCTTTCCGATCGACGGGTGTGTAACAAGAGAGACCGATCGGTCACCGTTTCGTCAATTTATCAGTTCTAGGGTCATAAAACTTAGCCCTTTCTACATCTTCCTTATTTCTATCGGCCAATCATGGGTTTTGCATGTGGGGGTGGATCTTATCTTATACTAACTAAGTAACATAGTGGGAGTACAATATTTGGAAGTAATTTGGAAGTAATATGGAATCTTCCTAAATGGAAATGTACGTCGTTAATGAGATCGTACTTACAATAATCATTATAACAATAAGGAATGACATAAACAATACTGGTTATACATAACAATCTCTTTATGAATATTTGTGTAATTTTTTAGTAGTTTTAATTACAGTGTGTTGACGATTAATCAACTTTTGTTTGTCCTGAAGAACTGTGAAATGTGATTAATATTTGTGTAATTTCATTTCATAATGAAACTTTGTAATACTTTTAGGCAAGTCGATAGGAAGATATGTATTGATATGCAATAAGATGCAAAGTCGATTCTATCCGAATGCATCGTCCGTACTTAACTAAAGTTTCGACTTCAATGGGCTTCGACGAGCTTCGAAGAGACGGTTTCTTGGGCGTCGGTACGTGTGCATGTGGATGCGGATGCGGAAACCGACGTGCTTCACCCTCCAGCACCCCCTCTAAGAAAACCAAAATCCGGCGGATTTCTACTTCGGACTGTTACTAATACGCGCAGTTTCCAGTTTGTTTCGAGTGGTTAGCATGGAAATGTTGAATTTCTTGTTGGAGTGATAAATAATTTAGCGTAATATGGGTTGAGTGGATGTACGTGTGTTGTTGCAGAGATGTGTGTACGTCGACGACTAGCGGAGCTGGAATCTGTAAGGGAATATATGCGAATTCCTTCCTCCGGTCCCAAGTATCCGACAAGTACATGCATACTTATATAATACATGCATGTAACTGTGCAAGTATATACACGCGTGTATATATGGTGGTGGTGGTGGTAGCCGTGTTGTTTCCTTACGTTACAAGGGTTGCGTGGGTGGATGTTAGATTGTGGTTAACACGCACGTGCTGCCGCCTCCTCCGCATCCACATTTCGCCGGACCCGACTCACACAAACACACCCACCCTTGCGCAGGGGGTGAGCGGGTGGACTACATACTGCCGCACTCCACCACCCACCACCCCCTTCACCCCTCGAAAACCACTGCCACGGCTACAACAACCGAGCCAAGTCCAATAATCTGTTACCATCAACCGAGAAACCTCTCCACTTTGCATGCTACTGTACTCTCTCTCTATTTTAGATATACACACGTATATATGTACATGTAGAAGTTTGTACGGTGAATTTCCCTTATTTCACGCCGCAAATCACCCGTGAAAATGTCCAACGGTAGAAAATAACTTTCGCCAGTTCGTTTTCACCTTCATCTCTTTCTCTATTACAATTACTATACCCATCTCTCCCTCTCACACACACAATTCTGTTACTCTTTTTCCCCAACAAAGCAAAACGCAACGAAGAGCAGACAAGTTGCAGTCGGCTGCGGTCGAAAATAAATTTACGGCCGACGGAGCAATGATACACCGCACCGCAATGCATTTTATTTTAGATTTTGCGGACACAATTAAATGTTGTCGGGAGGAAGAAACTGGGGAGAGAGAAAAAAAGCAATAACGAGGCGGAAACTGGAAAGGAATGGACGGGTAAAGAGAAAATAAATAAACAATAAAGCAAATGTTGACAATACTGTCTTTTTCCTTATGATAAAAACGAAATAGTAATAGTTTTAAATGAGTTCGTAGATGGCGTAACTCTTCTAATTCTATTTATATATGCAACCCGTTTAACTTAAGTAATAGAAATTTGCTATAAATTAACAGTTCATGTTCCAAAATCCTGTACGAAAGTTAATAAAACAAGTAACTTTTAATGTATTTCTTTCAATGGAGACTCGAATTACTGCAAAAAGTTCTAAATTATATTAAATTATGCAACACATTTTACTTATATAATTTACTCTAATATTTTTAGTTTTAAGTAGACATGTTGATAGACCTTTAGCTTTTTGGTGGTCAATTTCATAAATTCACGAGCAAAACAGACAAAATGATTAAAAAAAGTTAGAGCGTAATATCTAGTTTTGAATGAATTAGTAGATGGCGCATTGCTTTTCATTATATTTATTATGCAACACGTTTCACTTGATCGAAAACAACTTAACATTTTAGTTAAAATTTTTAGTTCATATTCTAAAATCTGGTACGATATTAATAATAAACAGTTAATATATCTTTTAATATACCTATTTATACCTGTTTCTTCTTTAAAAACGTGTATCTAATTATATGAAATTATTTTTCTTTTAGGTAAAGTTTCAATTCCTTAACCTTATTTGTCTATAACAGTAGAAATATTGATTCAATTAATTATTTTCAATAACCCTTTGTAAAAGTGTTTTTCTTGATCTGTTTGTGCCTGTTACAATAAATATTATTATTTATTTACTGTTCATATTATATTCATAGATGGCGCACTCTATCTTATTATTTTACTATATGCAACTTATTCAACACAAAATATTCTTTACGAGATTAATGAAACATTCATTATACAATACTGGTAGGCCGTGCAACTAATTGACATTTATGAATAAACAAACGAAGTGTACGTCAAAGTTATGTAAAGCACGCGTCTTCAGTGATGATGATGACTGTAGACAATGCAGTTTGTGTGTGTCGCCTTCGGTTTGCGGAAATCGGCGATGATTCAGGACTGTGCGGTGCAACGTGTTTCGAATGTGTGCGGAAGCGGGATGACCGATGTCCGGACGGGCGCTAATTTTCACCCTGCACACCCTGCACCCTTTCCCAAGACAAATCCACCCTACCCCACCACCGACCTCGTCCTAAAACCCCCCTTTTCCTTAACACCACCAGCAAAACCCACCCACATGCACGGACATAAGATATTAGAGATGGAAACTATGGAAATCAATACCGTCCAGAAACGCAGAACCGTTCAAGCAAAACACATTCCGAAACCCATGCCCAACAAACAACATACAACACGCATCCCTTCATAATCAATGCCAACAACCACAGATCAAGCATGCAGAATGAAGACATGTCAGTAAGTGTATTTTTGACATTTATAATATATGAAAATGTATGCAATTGACGTTGACTCGTCGTGGAAACAAACAAATTTTGACGTTTATTAATAAAATCAAATGCATCTTGATTAAATATCATAAATTTCTCAAAAAAAAAACAATGATTATAAGCAAATACATGAAATTGAAGCTGAATTAGAAGTCATAGTAACATAACAAATTTTGACGTTTATTCATCTACCAAATGTGTCTTGATTATATAAATTATAAATGAAAAAAAGAAACCTTCTATTATTTTTATTGTAGAAAAAATGGTATAATTTAAATGACTATAAAATTACAAAAACAAATCATTAATTGGAAAAACCTATGTTAAATTAACAGATTAATTATTGATTGAAAATATTATAAATTTGATTAAATTTTGCTTGATTATTGAAATATTTTCAATGATATTGTCGATTTAATAATATAATTTTCTAAAGACTACTACATTGTATGTAAATAGATTGTAAATAAGTGAGCAGATGGAAAGTTTAAGACGGGATGAGGTGCAAAAATCATTTTTCCGCGTTCATTAATTTTCGCGCTCGAGCACCTATCTATATAGATATATATAGATATAGATATCTTATTAATTCGTACTTTACATAAGTGATGTGTATTTGCATGTGCTGATTAATATGCACTCAAAGTCATATTAATTGCGCAGAAAAGCACACGTCACGGTTCGTCGGAAGTGAGCTAATTAATAATAAACGCGAACAACTTAATTACGATGATTTAATGTGCGTTTCCTGCATTCATTACACTACGATAATGTTTGTTCTATTTTTCTTTTGTATATATATATAAATATGTAAATTTGAATTGATCGTACGTGAAAGTAATTACGTATAAATTACTTAAGTATTGAGTCTTGAGTTTGTAGATTTATTGATTTAGAAATGAAGATTGAAAATCTATTATCTATTTAACTTGTAAGTGTTAAAACTTGTTAATTTTTTTTAAATTTAGAGTTAAAAGTTCACCTTTTAATGCTTAATTATTGAGTGATTCTTTATTTTAAATTAAGTATTGATTTGATTTTATGTGAAATTAATTAAGTAGAAATTACTTAAGTCAAGTAATGAGTTTGTAAATTAATTAGTTTAGAAATGAAGATTAAAAATCTATTAATTAATATTGAAATTATTTAACTTCTTGTTGATTTTTTTTATATTTAGAGTTAAAATTTCACCTATTAATGCTTAATTATTGAGTGATTCTTTATAAATTTTTGTTTTAGTATTGATTTGATTTTATGTGAAACTAATTAAATAGAAATTAGTTAAGTTAAGTAATGAGTTTGTAGATTTGTTAGTTTAGAAATGAAGATTGAAAATCTATTATTTAATTGTTTAATTAATTTGTTTCTAATTACTTATTAGTAATGTTACAAAATTAGAAAAGTTTTTTTATTTCTTCAGTTTTTCTTGAATTACCGAAAATTTTTCATCAATTACCGAAAACTCAATGCCTCCCTTTTTTCAACGATATCTGTCATATATTTTTGCTATTCGTTTGCTACGAACTGTCAAAATAAAAATTCCGAAAATGTATCACATTCACCTTTTTAGTTAATTTTAGTCTTTAATTTTTATTAAATAACTAAATAACGGTGTGAGGTAATTAGATCATCAAATACTTAAATTGCAGTTGAAAGTCTCCCCTTTCCAATGATACTACTCGCATCCTCTTACTGTCAACCGATCATTTGCTACGAATTATCAAAATTTAAATTCACTTTTTTCATTTTAGTCTTCAGTTTTTATTGAATAATTAGATAACGGTGCAAGATAATTAAACCACCAAATGCTTAAATTAAAGTTGAAAGTCTCCCCTTTCCAATGATGCTACTCATATCTTCGTACTGTCTACCGATTATCTGCTACGAATTATCAAAATTTAAATTCACTTTTTTTTCATTTTAGTCTTCAGTTTTTATTAAATAATTAGATAACCGTCCAAGATAATTAAACCACCAAACATATAAATTGAAGTTGAAAGTCTCCCCTTTCTAATGATACTACTCGCATCTTCGTACTGTCAACCGATTATCTGCTACGAATTATCAAAATTTAAATTCACTTTTTTCATTTTAGTCTTCAGTTTTTATTGAATAATTTGATAACGGTGCAAGGTAATTAAACCACCAAATACTTAAATTAAAGCTGAAAGTCTTATCCTTTCGATAAGCCTATTTTCATCTCCGTGCTGTCATCTGTTCGTCTGCTACAAGCTGTCAAAAATGTCGATGTTAAAAATGCTCTATTTCGGTTTTCATTCAATAATTGCTGGAAAACCTCGAAGTGACTACATGTATTTATGTGTTACGTGAATCTAGGTATTACTTGATAAATCAAATGTGAAAAATATATTATTAACACATTAGAAAATTAATAATTATGGGAATATCATAAATATCATTTTATTTTCGCTATACGCCCGCTCTTTATACGGAATTTCGCTATAACGGCCCTCTTGAATTAAGGCACGTTTTCAATTTACGGCCTAAAATGTTTCGCTATAACATGTTGCCAATCTTGCGCAAGCGCAATCTTTGATTCCTTATACGGCTTTTCGCTTTGCGGCCAAGTTTCGTGGAACGTATTTAGGCCGTAAAGCGAGGTTTGGGTGTACTTGTACGAATATTTGTATTGAGAAGGTACTGAATGTACATAGATGTGGTAACTGTATTGTTTGGTTTGGTTCGTACAAAAGTGATGTTAATTGAAGCACGGTGGAAGGAGAATGGAGGAAGGAGGAAGCAGTTGGATGGACCATCTCGAATCGAATATGGATTGCGATGAATGTGCAGAAACGGAAATAAATAAATGAAGATGGAGAAGATTGTATCGGGCGATGCGATTGGATTGTTTGGTAAGTAGAGTGTGCAGCAGAGGAGAGCAGTACTCTACATGAGATAGAAAAGATAATGTGAGGCTCGAGAGGCTATCATTGACCCAAATAGAGAGACGAAATCAATTGAACGAGCACGGATTGAGATGAGAATTGGAAGGAGACGGATTGTTGGAAACACACATACAGAGAGTGAGAGAGATGATCTCGCTGTCCATTTCCATCATCCGCAGCATCTCTTCGCAGACGATGCAACAACAATTCTATAAATAATCCGGCTCTGATTGTGATATAATGGAACAATAAAAGATTCGGTTTCGCGTATGCCCAAGATGACCGGAGGCGGCGGCCGCAGCTCCACCTCCGACTATTTGGATTCAATTACAACAGCAACAATCATTATTGCAAATATTATCATTATTTCCATTCTTATTCCGCGATGTTTGTTAACGTTCCTAACCTTTCCAATGCTGCAGGATTGTTCTTGCGCTCACCCAAATCTCTGGAAGGTTGTTTCTTATTTCATTAATTTATTAAGTTTTGCAGTTAACATTTATATATTTAGATTACTGTAAATGTAACTTAAACGTAAAGCTTTGGTTCTTATAAATACAGTTAACTAGTAAGTTTGTAGTGTTTCCAATTTTCCTGTAATAAGTTGACAAATTTGAACTTTGTTTTATTAATTCATAACATTCAGTTTTTATATAATTAGATAAATATTATATGTAACTTTGATCCATTTAACAAGATAACTAGTAGATCTGTAGTGCATTTTATTTTTTTGTAATAAGTTTTCTAATTTGAGTTATTTTTCTTTAATATTTATTTAGTTTTGCACTTAAAATTTAGTTTTTCTATAAATTGATTAATTTATATGAAATTTAATATGTATACGTAAGTTTAAGATAAAACTATGGTCCTTCTATACAGCTAACTAATAAGTTTGTAATGTTTCTAATTTTCTTGTAATGAGTTGAACAAATTTGAGCTTTTTTTATTAATTCATGGTTTTTCAGTTAACATTTAGTTTTTATATAATTAGGTAAATATACATGTAACTTGAAGGTAAAACTAAGGTCCTTCTAAAAAGCTAACGAGTAGTTTTGTATTGCTTCTCATTTTTCTCATAATTAGTTTTCAAATTTAAACTATTTTTTCATTAATTTATTGCTTTGCAGTTAACATTGATAATTGGATTACTGTGTATGTAACTTAAACATAAAGTTATGGTCCTTCTATACAGCTAACTAGTAAGTTTGTATTGTTTCTAATTTTCTTGTAATGAGTTGAACAAATTTGAGCTTTTGTTTCTCATTAATTCTTTGTTTTTCAGTTAACATTTAGTTTTTATATAATTATACAAATGTTTATGTAACTTGAAGGTAAAACTTTCATCCTTTTAAGAAGATAACTAGTAGATCTGTAATGTATTTTATTTTTATGTAATAAGTTTTCAAAATTGATTTTTTTTCATTAATTTAGTTATGTACTTAATTTTTTTGTTTTTATATAATTAGATTAATTTATATGAAACTTAATTTGTATATGTAAGTTTAAGATAAAACTATGGTCCTTCTATACAGTTAACTAATAAGTTTGTAGTGTTTCTAATTTTCCTGTAATAAGTTTACAAATTTGAGCTTTTTTTCCATTAATTCATTGTTTTTTAGTTAATATTTAGTTGTTATATAATTAGATAAATGTATATGTTACTTGAAGGTAAAACTATGATTCTTGTAAAAAGATAACTTGTAGATTTTTTCTGTAATAAATTTGCAATTTTTTTTTTCATTAATTTCTTGCTTTGCAGTTAACATTTAGTTCTTATATAATTAGATTAACGTATATGTAACTTAAAAGTAAAACTATTGTCCTTCTTTATAGTTAACCCATAAATATGTAATATTTCTTATTTTCCTGTAAATTTTAAAACTTAATTTGATTGTTTTTTTCCAAAAATTTATTTAGTTTTACAGGTAAAATTTAGTTTTGATATAATTAGATTAATGTGTATGTAACTTAAAGATAAAATTTTGGTCTTTTTAAAAAGCTATTTAGTAAGTTTGTAGTGTACATTTGAAGTGTTATTTTTCTATAAGTTATTTTTTCATTAATTTATTTAGTTTTGCAGTTAAAATTTAGTTTTTTTATATAATTAGATGTAACTTAAAGGTAAAACTAAGCTCCTTCTAAAAAAGATAACTAATAGTTTTGTATTGTATCTCATTTTTTATGTAATAAATTTTCAAATTTAAATTATTTTTTCATTAATTTATTGCTTTGCAGTTAACATAGATAATTGGATTACTGTGCATGTAACTTAAACATGAAACAGTGTTGTTGGGAAAAAGTTTCGAAAGTTCATAATTCAATTATGATTGATTGAACTATAAATCAATGGAATCGATGCAATAATAGTAAGGCTGTAAAGTAACTTTTATTGTTGCAAAGAAGTTTAATATTGTTAAGGCAAAAAAAATATGTGAATAGAAACAAACAGAAAAAGAGTAAGATAGTAAATTTCTGGGCAGAAATCGGGGAATCGTGTGGATATGAAACATTATGATTGTTTCGAGTCGGGTCGTAACAACGCAACGGCCATTGTTTCGTTAAGTGAAAGACATTAGCGTGCTTTGATTGTTTCGCGTATTTATTGTTGTGTGCATGCCTTTTACATTGTGTTTCGATCGGAGCGGATTATTTGATTTGGTGTGTGTGTGTGTGTTTATTCGTTTGTTTACGTGTGTATGTATATGTATATATCAATGGACGATGATGGTTCTTAATAGTTTTATTGGGACTCCCTTCCTCTGGGTGCGGCGGTGGAAGAAGTGACGTGATTGAAGGGTGTTTTGGCACGCTCTTTGCCGCCCTATCGGATTCCGATCGTTGGGGGGTGGTAAAACCGATAAACGGCAATAAACGTCGCACACATACACACTAAACACTCCATTTTCCTCTCGTTTCAGTCTTTCCCTCACCCCACGCTTGTCTTTTTCCGCGCTCGCAAATTTTCCTACGCACATATAAACAGGACCATTACCGGATGACATCTTCCTCTCTCTCTCTCTCACACACCCCTAACTCGTATTCTGGGTGAATATGTTTATATGGGTAAATCCACTTTCGCGTTTATCGCCGCAGGATTTCAACTGGTTTATTGCACACTTGCAAACCGCTTAAATCCAATTTCCGACGAGCTTACGACTAACAGATTTGCGGTATTTCCGGTTTTTTTGCTACAAAAAATTTACAAATCATTTCAATTTTTTGAACAATTGCCAATAGATTTGAGGTATTTCCGGTTTTTTGCCACA
>JAFMTC010000392.1:32477-42611 GCA_018845635.1 Nicrophorus orbicollis
GTCATTACGGAGAAGCCGGAAGATCCGGTCACGCGGATTTCTGCATAAACGGAGGTCGCGTACAACCGTTTTGCGAGAACGTCGGATGTGAGTCAGGATATCCTATTTCCTAATGCATGTACTGATTTTTCTCGTTTTCTTTTCTCAGTCGACGAACAACTTTGCAGTCACGTGTGGTCCATCTGCTACATGGCGGAAAGTCTGCATCCGGAGCTGGCGAGAAAGGCTGAGCCCTGCTCTAGGCGTTGTCCGACGGGACCGAGACCCGGACACAGGATAGGAATACCGGCGCTTTTAGGGCAAAACACACCGTTGACGTAAGGATACATATGTTTTTCATGATCTCAAGATTACATTCATTAATTGTCTCAGCACTTCCGGTTCCTATTGCGTGTACACTGATGAACAACCGTATTGTCCGAAGACGCCGGAAGGGCCAGGAGATCCGAGATGCTGCCTTGTTCGCGTTTCACCAGACGCAACAACCTCTAATTAACTTAATCATCATTTATTATTTATTTATATTATACTTATTTATATAAAATTGTCTTAAAGTTCAAATTAGCGCGAAATACATATTCATTGAATCCCTAGGATTTCATCCAACATTTGTTGACCCAACAAACACCAACAAGATTATTTATCGCCGATAAAAACAAAAATGTCAACAAGGATATTAAAATTTTTGAACTTTGTCTTTAGACTTTGAGTGTTCCACTTTGTTGCTTTTTACGTCTAAGATTCGATTATGGGACCTAACTGTCTTTATTTTTCTTTTGTTACTTACCACAGAATACTGGAATTCAAACAGTTATATATTTCGAATTGATCAAAATGATTAAGTTATTCTTTAGCATTACAATAAATCAATAATATGATTTGTAATGATTGAATACTGACAATCTCCAAGAACAGAATATGCAAAAACAGGACAGCGAAATCTTAGAGAGCCAAAACAGAACATATATTAATTACATTATACAAACCAAAACGTTACAATGAACAATTGCTATAGGTGAAATATATCGAAATAAGCTTTTCTTCCACAATTTTGTCCTATTTTCAAATATCACTGTTCTGTTTTAAACTGTTCTGCTTCAGTTCAGTACTTCTTTTTCTTAATATCTGTTCATACATGCTCTTGCTCATTCTTAGTATTTCCGGTCACCCAATCAAATTTGTCATATTGATACAGACGAACAAAAATTATACGAGAAAGATGCATGCGGACCGCGAACCGCCGTTTGCCGACAGCTGACCTAAGGCAATAGTTTATTAATCGCAACTTTCGAGTTATCGTTAAAATAAAATAAAAAAATGAACGGAATATAATAATAAACGTCCAAGTTATATTAAATACATTATTTATGATTTCATAATTTATACCAGAAATAATCAGTTGTTTATAGCGTATGGAACTTCCGGCAATGTCTTTAAATAGAATATGCCGCGCGCCTTCCGATCCAAATGTTCGCCCATGTAAACCGGATTCACCATTTGGCATCCTCTAGAGAAGTCGTCTAAAGAGTTGCACTTGTAAGATGCGAATTTGACGCTGGAATCGATGCTCTCCTTGAAGTATTGCCAGCTTTTACCATGACTACAGGCCGCTGTAATCTGCAAGAACACAATTAATCTTAATGAGTGTGCTTGAAACATTTTAATAATTTACATCCGTGATGCCGTTGCATCCTGGTTGAGACATTATGCCACCGTTAGGGTAAAAATCGGCATGTCCGATTGCATCCATCAGTCCGAAAGTACCGGCTGCAGAGTGGATAACGTCCACGAATTTGGCTTGATGATTGGAGAGACGTCCGTTGGCCAATTGGATCATACCGAAAGAAGGAAACGCCGGATCTAAGCCTGAAGTTCAATTGCGAAAATGAATCATTGATTTGATATTAATGAATATTTTCACCTGTAATCCTTGACACGTTAACGCTCGAGTATTCTCCAGCAAAACCGGAAATGTGCGCTCCCAAACTGTGACCGATCAAATGTATATCGTCTGCATTCGCCCCATGAACTATCAATAAATCTATGAAACTTGCAAAGTATTCTCCGATCTGCCTCGTGCTTGTTGCAGGTATGAAATAAATCAGATTTCCAGAGATTTTGCTCCAGTCGATCACGAAGATATTGTAGTCGTACAGTTCGAGATATTTGTCTTTGATTTCCTGGCAGGTATCGGAAAAGCCGCTAGATTGGAAGCCGTGTATAACGAACTTCGTTCTTCGATTTGGAGTGAAATAAGATTCGCTCAGAACTTTGTCAGAATTGATTACCAACTCGCCTTCTTTCGGGCCATCCCTCGTATATAAAATGAATTTAACATCCTCCTCCAATTCGTTGACTGACGCTCGTTCATCATCGAAATTATAGTCTTGAAGATCTTGGTAATCACGCAACAAGCTACCTGAAAAATAAGAGCAATTGTAGATGCGTTACGTTTTAACAAAATAATACCGAAAGCGCTGTGCGCTGCTATGGCTACGATCAAATTCACCACCACTTGCATTTTCGTTCTTCAGATTGATATAACACTTGCTACAAATTAGCAAGTTTTATATATACATATTATCTATCGTTATCTAATTCGACGAGGAAGCATAAATATTTATAAATCGACCTTAATTAAGTGACATACACCTACACTTAATTAAGATTTACAATTCACCTGAGCTTAATTGCGATTGCAGAAGAATAGGCAAATCGAAGCGATCATCGCCTTTAAAAATGAACGTTTTAGGACATTAATTTGTCGCATTCGTCATATCTTAAACATATGCGACATATATATTATTCTAATGGTCGTAAATTCGGAATAATTGCAGGAATCTAATCCCACTTCCTGTGGATTAGTAACTGGCGTTCGGTTTTCGCCCGTTTCGCTACGACCGCATTAAAAAAAAAATATTGGGATTCGCGAGCGATGAATCGATTCACGGCAGGCAGCGTTACGTAATCGAGTTATATTTGGATGTGGCCTGTGCTTCTTGGAAAATCCTTTGGGAATGGCGCTTATTTTTTTTGTAATTATAGCAATTATCGCGTAAATAACGCACTTAGGTACGCTCGGCATGATTTTAGGCAACCTTTACTGCTTGCGGAAGAATTCATATTCGAGTACGCGCCAATGGTTGAATCCAGAGGAGGATAGCAAGTAGGATAGTAGGCGTGAAAATAGAAACACCTCGGTATTTGTACTGTATATTAACGAGGTGTTCTTAAGAGTGGGTGAGTTTTTTCTTCATCGGTCTGCGTTCTGTCGATTGTGTTTACTATATTGGCTAGCCTGAAATCACCTGGAATATACAATAAAAATATGTCCGCCTGCTGCTGCCAGCGAGATGTTAAGTGTCGAAAGTAGATTGTGTTTTTGTACGATGTAGGGTCGCGCGGGTGCAGAGAAGAGCTTCGTTTTTGAATGCTTAGTGCTTTTGGATGGTCATATCGTGACCTTTGAGCAGATTACGATAGGAAGTTGTCTGTGCGGTGGAGGCGGCGGCGGCGGTGGTGGTGCATCATCGTAGAAAGTGTTACGAACGTAGTGTATTTACTATTGCTCTGAAAATGTCGTTGATGTCTTTCGGATGTTGCACGCGCTTCAAGATGACTCCCGAAGAGCTGGAGCAGCGTTATAAGAGCCAGGAGATTGATAAGCTCATTGAGAAGGATAAGCAAGTTCTGAAGAGGCAGGTCAAGCTGCTGCTGCTTGGCGCTGGCGAGAGCGGAAAGTCGACCTTTCTGAAGCAGATGCGAATCATACATGGAATCAAATTTGAACAGGATCTGATCAGGGAGTACCAGCAGATCATATACCAAAATGTTGTTAGAGGTATGAAGGTTTTGGTTGATGCCCGAGACAAGTTGGCCATTCCCTGGGGTGACTCCAGCAATGTTGCTGTGGGCCTGGAACTGCTGCACTTCAACAACAACCAAATCCTGGATATCAACAGGTTCACCCAATTTGTTCCCATGCTGAAGAAATTGTGGAGTGACAATGGCATCCGTAGAGCATATGAAAGGCGCAGGGAATTTCAATTGGTAAGTAGAGTTAAACTAAATACATCACAATGAAGGATTACTCATGTTGCATGATGTAATGCAATCATTGACTGTGGGTTTAGTTAAATGGGACAACAAAAGGTACAACTATTAAACATGTTTTCCTTGTTACAGAGTGATTCAGTGGAGTTCTTCCTGAATAATATTGAGAGGATCTCCAGGTCTGATTACATGCCAACGAACAAGGATATCCTACACTGCAGGAAGGCCACCAAGGGAATAACGGAATTCGTGATTCCGATAAACACCGTGCCCTTCCTGTTCGTGGATGTCGGAGGGCAGAGGTCACAGCGACAGAAGTGGTTCTCGTGCTTCGACTCTGTTACGTCCATCCTCTTCCTGGTATCCTCTTCGGAGTTTGACCAGGTGCTCCTCGAGGATAGGAAGACCAATCGGCTGGAGGAGAGCCGCGATATTTTCGATACGATCATCAACAATCGGATCTTCTCCAGTGTGTCCATCATTCTGTTTATGAACAAGTACGATCTGCTAGTGCGGAAGGTCGCAAATCCGGAGACGGATATACGCTGGTATTTCCCGCAGTTCACCGGTAACTCTCATTCAATAAAAGACGTGCAGAGCTTCATCTTGGCCATCTTCACCGGTGTCAAACGCGATCCCAAGAAGCCACTTTACCACCACTTCACGACGGCAGTCGACACGGAAAACATCAAGGTGGTATTCAATTCGGTCAAAGACACGATTCTGAATCGCAACTTGGAGACCCTGATGTTACAATGATCGCCCACCCCGTACATCTCTAATTATTTCCTCACATAATGTGGCTGTGTTTCTTTTTTATTTGTATTTAATTAATGAAACAACAAGAGAACGAGAAGAAGAAAAATATGCGAGTAATGGCAAAGTCGAATTCGAGCGCGAACGTTTTCCGATACATATTTAAAACAATTTACAATTAATTACTTTTATTTGTTTGGCAAAGACTGACTAACTATTAGTCCATCAACTCGAATTTTACTTTAAACAGGAAAATGTGTATATTATTTTTATTTTATATTAAGTGAATTGTGTAAATAACCAACGGATCCATTATTATTTTTTCTTGTTGTATGTATATTTATTCTATTTTTATTTTATTTTTTGTTCTTTTAAATTTTTGAATCATGTTTTTGGTAGAATTTAAAAAATATTTACCAAAGAGAACTGACTAACAGAACTGCCCGTTAATATATTTATAAATGATTCAATCCAATGAGCACACAAAAGAGAGGGACTCTATTATTATTGTTATTATTATTATTATTAGTACTTGGAAGAAGGTCGAATTATTTAAGAGAAGAAATTGGTCCATTATAAACAGAGCATGCCTATATATATATTTTATATTCAAATTGTCTACAAGAAGCAAAGGAAATATAAAAACAAATCTTATGTGCCTTCAAACAACTTTTTATATGTGTGTACTACATTTATATAAAAAGGAAAACGATATATATATAGAACATGTTTCCTAGAAATGCATTTTATAATTGTAAAATTATATATATATACATATTTGTTAATTTTATGTAATTATTAATTGTAAATAGAAAAAAAAATAAAATTTGTTTTTAAAATAATTATATGATTGAAAATAAAAATATTAATTTAATAAATTTCATTCAAATCTTACTTTTTGTGCCTTAAAAGTACACTAGGTTAGTTCTACATGAAAATCTAGTTTTATTTATTAATAAGTAGTTTTATTTAAAAGAGAAATACAATTTATTTACCATAGTGAGGTTGAGTTTGTTGGTGTTTTATAACATCAGTGTGATTGAAATCTAACCTAATGTTTGAAAGCAGCATTTGCTCACAGTAACAACAATGTGGAGATTTTTGAGTAAATGTAAGAAACTAGTGCTGGATGCACCTAGTCAACAGAAATTACGATCATTCTGCACCAAAGGTAAATAAATGCATCACAATCCAATTCATCAATTTTAATGTGTCTTGTGATTTAAAGAACCTATAGATTTTGCAAAGATCAGTGGAGGAGATGAAGCATTAGAGCATAAATTGAAAGTAATCATATTGGAAGCAGATGTGATGAGGCAGGATGGTAAAACAGTACCTTCACCAGAGTATATGACCTCCGACCATTGGTCTGAACTGCTGCGTTTGGAATCACGATCTTCAAGGAAGAAGTATTTGCAGTTCCTTTTTAAAGTGGAGAAGAAAAAGGAGGGGAGAGCAGTAAGCTTTTGTAGTGATTTAATGATTATTCATAATGTTTTCATGCTTTTCTAGCACAAGAAAGAGCTAAAAAGGTTAGAAAGGGAATCGCAGGAGTTTGAACCAAATATTGAAGGAGCAATGAGGTATGATTTGAGCCACAACAATATATTCTTGAGGTTCTATGACAGCACAATCAACCATATGTACAATAACAAATTGATGCAAGCCATGCAGTTTGGGCAGAAATTGGTGATTGATTGTGGATATGACGAGAACATGACTAAAAGAGAAAACATTAATTGTGCCAAACAGCTGATGCTTTGCTTTGCTGAGAATAGGATACACAATGGTAAATTGAAGTCCACTACAAAGTAATTGTAATCTATGTTTCAAACAATCGTTTTCAGAACCATTCGATATACACTTCAACAATTGTCATTTAGATAGAGATTTGATCAAGTATTTGCACAAACATATCCCAACAATGTACGATGCTGATTTTCCTATGAACATCCATGAAGCCAGCTATTTAGATATGTTTCCGAAAAACGAGTTGGTTTATTTGACGCCGCATTGCAGGGAAGAGATGAAAGAGTACGACCATAATGCAGTTTACATTGTAGGCGGAATAGTGGATAAGATCAATAATGAACCTTTATCTCTGGCTAAAGCGAAAAGGGAGGGTCTTAAGATGGCTAAATTGCCTCTGGACAGGTATTTGCAGTGGGGTTCAGGCGCTGGAAAATCGTTGACTTTGAATCAAATGATTTCCATTTTGCTGGACATAAAAACGACTGGAAAATGGGAGCACAGTCTCAGGCATGTGCCAAGGCGAAAATTGGTGAATCATGAATTGGAGCCACCGAAATTCAGCAATTACAATAGGCAGACAGAAGTTTCGAATGTCAGGAAACCTACGAGTTCGTGGAAACCCGGAAACAAAGGGGACTTGAAAAAAAATACTTTATTAAATTTAAAGAAAATCATGAATGAATAAATATTAGAGCAAATGTACCAAATTTAAATAGATTTAATTTCTTTGTAATTTATTGTTTTGGTAAAACTGTAAATCGATGGATTTCTATTGTGTTTGTAATGTTGGCAAATCTGTGTGTGCGTATGACATTTTATTAATTTTATGTTCAGTGTTGTTTTTACATGCAAATCAGAGGACAAAATGTCGGATAAAGGGTTTAAAGGTAATATTTATTACTTTGATTACAAAATAATAGGTTTTAGCATTATCGTTCTTAACGCTAAATTGAATCGTATTCATAAAGTGATAGGGGTTACTTGTTCTATTATTTTTTTTTGTTCTTTTTGCACAACCTAAATCGTATCTGTGAAAGTGTCAAAACTGCCAATTATCTATTTATAAAACTAATGTTATGTTTTAGCGATGTTTTAACAATGGAGAGTATCATACAGATGCCTCCTGAAGGTGGAGGCGCCATTAACAATCATCTACTTGATAGTTCTTGGAGTGAAGGAGTGGAGACAGATGGAAGCAATAATCCAAATATATTATACATTGCTGTGAGTGACAACATGGATTTTAACCTTTGCGTGATTTATGATGTTCTTCATTTGTATTGTAGGTAGAGTATGTGAAACATGCAAATGACTTCAAGCTGGAGCAAGAAGCAGAGGATTTGAACTCGGCACAACCATACGAAGAAGAGTTCCACCATGTCAGTCAACTGGATCCTAATATGAGCTCTGTGGCCAGCTACAGTCCAGTTTACACATCAGAAACTAACTTTGAGAATCCTGTTGTTGTAGCGCAACTGGTGCAAAATGCTGATAATGAAGCTACACCAGCAAATCCAGAGAACATAATTGGAAATCAATTTTTGCAAATTGTTGAGAGAAGTTCAACTGTCCCAAATGACCCACAGATCATTACCAATGCTGACCAGGAGGTTGATATATTAATTACAGATCAGAGTACTGGGATTTCCTATTTGGTTGAGAGGTGTTTGGCAGAGGAAACCCATTTGTTGGACTCTCATACACTGTTGGGCACTGAGCTTTTATCTCTGGATGATGGTACACTTAAAGCTAACTTACCCACAATAATATCAGATAATCAGCAAAATGTTGTGGTTGAAAATGATAAATCAGAAATAGTTCATAGCCAGGAGAGACGATCTTTGCGGCAAACTGCCAGGAAAGTGAAGGGAGCTGAAAGTGAGGAAGAGTTGCTTACATGCGTCCAGCAGATTAGTGATAAACCTATATTGTCAAGGGCCAGAGCTTCTTTACCAGAAAACCACTTGATCATTGGAAGGAATTTAAATGGAGGTTCGTTTATTAGTAAATAAATAGTTATTGCTATTATATACAGCACAGTTTATTTCAGAGATTGGAATATTTGCTAAACGTTTCATACCAAAAAGAACACAATTTGGGCCAATGGAAGGCTTGACAACTAATGATTACATCAAATATGATGAAAATCAGGTTGTGCTTTCGGTTGAAACTGATGGTCCTTTCCACTATTTAGACGTTTCCGATGAGAGTAAGATTTATTTGAAAAATATCTTCATAATTTATTGATTTATCATTTTTTCAAGATTCATCCAATTGGATGCGTTTTGTCCAATTGGCGCAAAATTTTTCTGAACAAAATTTGGTTCTGACGCAACAGGATAACTGCTTGTATTACACTACTATAAAGAATATACTTCCTAAGCAGGAACTGTTGGTTGGTTATGGTAGAAACTACGCACAGACGAGGAATCTCCCTGTCCTGGAGCCAATGCTTGAGGATGAATGGCCTTGTTACGAGTGCTCCGAGAGATTCGCTACCTCCGAACTTTTACAGAAACATTTAGATCAGCACGAAGAGATGGATGAGAAGCAGATTGTTGCCAATGATAGTAAGAAAAGGAAAACCAGAAAGAAGCAGCAGCTGAGTATGGATAACAACGTGGGCACGGCATTACAATGTACCGTTTGCATGGAGGTATTCAGTGCGAAAAGGTTCAACTTCCTAAGACAACATCTGAATGATCACGGTTTACCAGCTACCGAGCAACTGCAGGATAGATACATCATTGCTAAGTATTATATTGTACAAGAGATTATGTAGCGAATTCTATTGATTATATTTTTTTAGAAGTTATAGTTGTTATGAGTGTGAATCGATTCATCTGAACGAGGACGATCTTAATAGACATCTGCAGGAGAACCACAGCGGAAGCAGTGAAAATAATTCATCCAATTCTGAACAAGCGAAGGACGAACAATCCAAAGAGTGGTTCAAATGTCCCAAATGCAATAAATTATTCGCTTCTCGGGACAGAATTCAAAAGCACATGATGGTTCACGGAGATGAACAAGCGAAGCCTCTGCAGTGCGACAAATGTAGCAAACGTTTCCTAAACAAATCCGCATTAGTTTGCCATTTAAAGACGCATCTGTTGGGTGGTAAAATATTTGAATGTCCCATATGCAAAGAGTCTTTCCATCAGGTATTCGAATTAAAGTTGCATGTACCAAAACATTGCGTTGACGGCCATTACACTTGTCCTCACTGCAATAAACTGTTCGACAAATACAGTATAATTAGGAAACACATCCGTGCATTCCACAGCGAAAGAAAGCATAGTTGCACGCATTGCTCGAAGAGTTTCCAGACTCTGGACAAGTTGCGATGCCATTTGCTCAGACATTCGGATCATCGCGAGTTTCTTTGCGCGGACTGTGGAAAGCAGTTCAAGAGAAAAGACAAGTTGAAAGAACATTGCAAAAGGGTGCATTCGGAGGAGCGAGAGAATGCAATCCCTAAAAAGTTCACACCTAAGGTCGAGCCTACAGATTACCACAGGTTCATTTACAAATGCCACACTTGTTTGGTCGGTTTTAAAAGGCGCGGGATGC